>MU388818.1:833739-1124544 GCA_022578795.1 Xylariaceae sp. FL0255 | reverse complement strand
AGAAAACGCGTTCTTCGTTGATGGGGTCTACGGGAAATGAGCTAATCTAAGTGTTGCAAAGGGGGGGGTGTTGCAAAGGGTGGTCAAAGCGGTTAGGTTAGGTCGATGATGGCCGGATATGTATATCCCAAATCCTGAAAATGTTAGACCTGGTTGTGACGCGTTTGATCGCTGTAGACACGGCCATCGCAAGGCTAAACGGCGATCATCATACATCATAGGATGTAGGTTCTTTACATAGATATGTCATCGTCTCATGTGCCCTGTCTTATTAATACTGTTTCACCATCGTGTGTGTGTTCTCGAAGCATAGCGCGTATCCATTAGTGAATACCTAACCCCAGTTTGTGTTGTCCGGAGTATTATTCAAGTATGTAAGTCAACCCTCGTTTTTCCATCGATGGGGGTCAATTTGTAATTATTCTTCAGAGTTTGAGAGATACTTCCCTACCTAGAATGCCCACAAGCGACCCCCCTGACGGTGTACAGGTTTATCCCTGAAAATAAGGGCATATTTCCCCACAGCATCTTTACCTCCGACAGCTCTAAAACTACTGTATTTATTGATTTCTAGAATAACTATAGAAAATTAAATTTCTATAATTAATCGACAAAATTCTCTTTGAATATCAGATGTCGAGTTGAAAAAAACCTAGATCTTTTTTGTATGGTAACTTCCAGTACAATGGATTGATTTTTCTGGCTGAGCGGAACAAAACCGTTGTAGTTCTCCACTACGGAAAGTACCATTATTTTCGGGGATAAACCTGTATGCGGGTTGATTCGCCGACTATCCGCCTCTCCCCACCTCGTTTAACGAACGCGAAATAGGTACAGTTTTACGAATGGTATTCGTATCCAAGATGGCCATCGACGGATCTTACCGCACCGCGATAGCTGCGGGAGGCAAGAATCTATCATTTTCCTTCTCCTTTTCGAAACATCCGGTAATCGTCACATTTGTTGTTGCATCGTCGCCTCGCCCGTCGCCTCCTTTCTTCATTGGAGCATTTTTTACTCAGGCACGGTACTTCTGTTGGTATACACGTCTCAGGTGATCTGTAGCAGCTATGGTGTGGCAGCACGTGTTCGGAGCTTTATTTTTATCGATTTTCTCCTGTGCCATGCGATTGTGACGCCCGTGAGACTCGACATCCATTCACATTGGACGACCACAAGTTGAGCTGTGTGCTGTGATATGAGAAGATGTCCTCGAGCTCAAGAAGACAGCCCATATATATGCAGTCATGATCCTGTCGCTTCGCCACCCAATGTGCACTCACCAACTGCATCTAGGACCTAGTCAATGTATACTAGAGGCTGAGCAGGCATGACACGTCGTACCAATCATCCTGTACAGCAGATTATGAAACATCCGTACAATGTGGGGGCAGTCCACCTACCTTGGCCTCTTTCCCATCTTCGTGTGATCTCCGTAATGACGACGGTGTTAACGTTTCAATTATTAGCATGGATCTTTTCCACGCGGTCCACCCATGTACCAACTTGCAAAGTTTCTACAGAGTACTATGGCGAGAAGAAAACAGGCAATGCATCTCGTTGGCTGGTCGTGTTTCTACCATGATGCTTGGCGCTATACATCACATTTTACAGATGTGGCGCATGTGAAGGGCATGCAGCATGGCGTCAAAGAAGCAGTCGCAGCTCCAATGGATTAAAGAGGTTGGCCTACCCACGCTACAGCGCATGAATCTTGATAGCCTATGAGATAGCCACAACTGCTTGAGCGAACGGCAAGTCCGTATTTATTGAATAGACGCGGCATCGACATATCGCAGATCTGCATTGTCTTCAAGCCAATGCATCCAGTTGCTCAAGAATCTGCTTCCTCTGCATCGGAAATGTATGTGTTAGAAAGTCCTACACTCTCAATTGTCTAACCTAGACCGACGCCCATGAGGACGTAGGGCTAGCCATCACAGCAATAGTTGTGCCAACCAGAGAAGAGGGGCCTTTGTTACTCACTTTTTCACGGTCTCCGAGTCCCCTACTACAACTAAGGATCGTTTCGGTCGTGTCATGGCGACTATGGTCAGGTGTTAACAACTTACAGTAACACCTGAATATCTCAACACACCATTAAGTCGGCGTTTCTCGCTTAGGAAGCCGACTTCGCCCTCGCCGTTGCTCCGGACTAGGCTAACGATGACAGCTTCCTTCTCACGACCCTGAAACCCGTCGACTGAGCCGAGCTCAATGCCGGGGAGTTCCTCCTTCAACGGGGCTAATAGGCCGAGCTTTATGTAAATCCCGTCAATGCCGGCGCCGAGTATTGGGGAAAGGGCTATACGCGGGGCATTAAGGAGGAGTGGGGTAGCCACTTACCTGTGCATTGTAAGGAGTCACAATCGCAATGTCCTCGGCTCTGACGCCGGCATTAACGAGCTTCCGGGCATGTTGTCTCACAAGAGCGGCTTCCATCTCATTGCTTTTGCTCTCGCCATAGAGTGACCGGACGCTTTTCTTTTTGCCGCTATTATCTTCCTCCTCCTCGTTCTTCTCTGGAAAGTCACCGCCCTGAGTGTCAATGAAGATAACAGGTTCGGTAGTGTCTTCGGTCTCTTCCACCTCATACGGCAAGTCTTTAAGCAGGCGAGCTTTGACCGCTCCTGCAGCTATGAGCTTAGATTCGTACAGCTGATCTGAAGGAAATCGCATAATGTTGTCATGCATCCGATACTGTGTTGTCAACATTCTCTTGATAGACGCCCCATGCAAGGATAGAAGACGGTCGAACAGGGTTTTCTCGAGCGTCGCGCCCTTTGCTATCTTATCTCTGTCTTTGGACTTGGGCTCAGTCTTTGAATTCGTTGATTTGACGGTCGGTGGTAATTGTAGATGATCTCCTGCACATACAGCCTTTTTGGCTGCTAGTAGAGGAACCCAACACTGCGCTTCGAGAGCTTGGCTGGCCTCGTCGATGATGATGACATCAAACTCCTCGTTCTTGAGTTGGTGTCCTCCGGCGCCATGCAGAGTCGCGAGGACTACCTTACTACCTTTTACTAAGGTTTCGACGCACCTCCGTTCTCGTTCTCTGTACTCTTTGCGCAGTTCTTTGAGATCGCCGTAGATAGCTTTGCGCTCTCTCCCACTCTTCGTTTTCTTGATTGAAGCTTGTTTGGCGTCCATCTCCACACGGACATCTTTTACAATCAACCCAGCTTCTGATGTTTGGGTAAGCACATCCAATGAGTGGTCTATGACGGAAGGGAGCAGCCTGGCTGGATGACCTAATCGGAGGATGGGTATCTTATGCGGGGCAAGGCGTTCGACAATGTTGTCCACGGAAATATTGGATGGCCCGCAAACTAGAATGCGTAGATCTCGCTTCACCATCTGAAGAATCAATTCAATGAGAGTATGTGTCTTTCCCGTACCTGGGGGTCCATGAATCAAGGCGACTTCCTTCGAAGCAAGGGCAAAGCGGATAGCGTCCTTCTGGGAATCGTTCAATGACGGGTCTAACCAGTCTATCTTCCCATACTCGGGATCTGTACTGAGGTCTGCAGGTACGGACGCAGGACTAGATAGCCCAAAGAGCACGCGCATGAAGGTCGTGTACTCAGATTCTGTCATCTTTTGCAGCTTCTCCATCGTGAGGTTCATGCGGCGGTAAGTGACATCATCGGCGAGTTTGACCAGCCACACGCGACTGCCAGAGAGTGACAGGGCATCATCCTTGTCCTCGTCGACGGCGACGGCGACGGCATCTCGCCTAACCTTGGTGACAACGCCTCGGGCGCCTTTCTTCTCCAGGTCTTTGATCTCACGCTTCTTGGCGCTGCCAGCAGGCTGCTCCGACACCAGAACGATATCGCCGGTCCGGATGCCGTGCTCCGCAAGCTCCCCACCTGTAGCAGCGTCCGGACTTAGTTCCAAGACAGTCCGCCCACCCAAGCCGGTGCGCTGAGATGAAACGACCAGATTAGTGATTGCAAGGCCGGCGCGCTGCAGCGACGTGGGGCTAGTGTTGGCAATCAGGCTGCTGGTCTCTTGTAATTCGCTTTGCAGCTCTGCGTCTAGCAGGGCAAGCTGCGTGCTCGCAAACGAGGGGATGTCCACTGCTACTGGCATACCGCTCTCATCGCTTAACAACTGCTGTACTTGCTCGAAGTTCGAGGATAGTGAGCAGGCAATCGCGATGTGGCAGAATATCGAGGGTAAGCCGTGTATGGATGACCCAGTAGTTTGTGGACGTCAAAGTGATTTATTTGCACGGCCTCAGTCCAACCAGCCGTATGCACCCGGATCGGGTCGTTCAATCTCTTTTGGTGCTTGAAAAGGTAAAAGTTCAAGACCTAATAATCAATCAGGGGTGGAGTTCACATCAACTTTACATGTATTAGATAAGCCAAACTGATATCATGAGATTTACACCTACATACAAACTGGTCCTAGCCCTCCTAATGCATACAATCATTGTTGATTTCAGGAACCCTTTTTGAATCATTGTTTTCTTTTCACTTTCTTTTATTTCATTAAGATTAGGATCCTCCATTAATACATAACATCGGCATAGATGGACTACCTAAATGACCTATCTAAGGTACATAGGTAGATATCCCAGTTAGCCAGCAGGAGGTTGTAGAACCACCACTATAATCAGACTAATGACCATGAGAGCAAAAGCTACAAGTGACACCAAGACAATTGTGCCCCGACTCGCTGGAAACTTGCCTTTCAACACCCATTGTTGGCTCTGGTAATACCTGTGATACCCCAGTAGCAATACCAATATCGAAATGCCAATGAATGTGGCGCCCAGCGGTCGTCCTAAATGCAGGAGCACTTCTGTGTGTCCTTGATTACCCCCACTCTCACTCGCTAACGACGTGTTTAGACGAAAGAGCTGGGTGACGGCGATGCCAATGGATGCAAATGCGAGTGATGTCCGCAACCAGGCAAGGAATGTGCGTTCTGCGAATAGGCGAGCAAGTTAGCCCCTGCAGCTTCAACGTCCGGTATTCTCGCTCAATAGAACGCACCCAAGGCTAAGTGGTCTCTAGCCACACTGCCTTTGTTCTCTAACTCGATGCTCCATATGCCAGACAAATAGTCTCTAATCCAATGCCCCTTTTCTTGTGTTGAATCGGGTGTAAGGTCGTGACTGTTGCTATTCGTGGTGGCGTTACCATTGGAGGCTGTCCTGTTGGTATGATCTGTCTCGACACGACGATTTCGGAGGGACGACTTGGTAGGCGGAGCTGTGCTCTGGTAGTCTCGGCGGTTTCGGGCGACTACAATACCGGTTGTCTCGTCGGCCTCAGCTGCATCCTCGGGGATGCGATCATAGGACATGCTCAAGGTGCGGGAAGGAGAAGACATAGATGCCATGGAATCATGGCGTTGCCGTCCGGTCTATGCAGTAAATACACATGTCTCGTCAGTTATAGACTTTTTTGTCATCATGGCTGTCTATCGATCACGCAATACTGTAGTGGCTGGAGTGGATCAATGATCGCGGGGACTGGCAGGGGTTGGGTCTTTACGGACTTCGAGAATGAATTCAATGCGACCCAATTGCGGTGACGACGTGGACCTGAGAGGAATGGTGCGTGAAGAACTCCTCTCCCGCCCGGGCTGAGGAGAGGGAGAGTTGTTGGACGCCATGGCAATGCAATAGGCTTTGGATTGGAAGTGTTGAAACTCAAAGAACGGCATGTTTGAATTATACGTCATGTGCCCTTCTTCCGACTCGGTGCTGTACTCGGGGGCGGCGACTTTACTTGCCGACTACCTTGTCATTGCGGGGTTGAAATCAATTGGCAGTCCGAGAATAAAATGGCATACTCCTACCAACAGGACACAGCCGTATCTCGCGCTTGAGTATAGTTTTAGTTGAGAGTTATGGTGAATGCTATTTAAGCCCCATCATAATAGAATTCTAACGCGTATTCCAGTTGTATTGAGTGACTTTGCGAGAGGGTGTGTTGGAAGTAAATTTATGTCACTTCTTCTCCTTCGCACCTCTGGGCGGCCGGCACGAATCAATTTCTACATCGTCTACATCGACCCATGGAAGTCAACAACTCACGGAGTTTTGGTCAGTTCCACCGGTTTTCAATTTTTTTCAGGTTTGCAACTCGGACAAGTTTCAAGTTTGTATTCATAGCATCTGTAACCTAGCGGTCTCTTAATTTCTACTTAACTCCGGATATGCCCTTGCAATTGCCACACCCCTGGCAAACAGCCGCATCAGCCAATGGGAGAGCAGAAACCCGTTTAGGTATAGCCTCAATGACCATTCTCCATTCCTGGTTTAGCAGCCAGACCACCTTCTCATGAACATTGCATCTTCACAGCTTTCTTGCCATGATCATCAACATTCGACAAAGACAGGGGCTATGTCCCCCATATTTCTGCTAATGAGACTTCAATCGTCAAACTGCGGGTCCTTCATATTTCCTATATCCGCTCGCGAGAATCTGAAAGTCCATTGAGATACTGTAGCTTCCTCGATATAAAATGATGCCATTGCCCAATGTTTGATACATCTTTTACCATCTCTTCACTCAGAACACCTCAACAAACAACAAGCTCAGTCGGACAAAAAGAAACCCTCTTCCTACACCCTTCCAATCTCAAGTGCCAAATTCGACTTCCAAAAGCCAAGATGACTTACAAGATTGTCGGCAAAAACGTGAACCCCATCGGCTTCGGCATGATGAGTCTTGGGTTACCCCGAGAAGAACCTCTTTCCGTTGAACAAAAACTCGAGCTGATCAAGGTCAGTAAAGAAGCATCACTTGCGAGTAAATTTCGGCCCTTTATCAGATATACTGACATCAGGTAGGCTGCTGTTGACGCAGGCGGAAATTTTCTGAACGGGAGTGAGTTCTACGGCGAAGACCTGCGGGATAACAGCTTGTCCTTGCTCAACCTCTTTTTCCAGAAACATCCCGAATACGTAGACAAGTGAGTACCTTCTAGTAGCTTTATCTGCCTTGTTTCACATCACTAACATTTGCTCCAGAGTAGTCATTGGAATCAAGGGTGGCATGACGGTCAACCCAAGGGCAACCGATAATACTCCTGAGTATACTCGGAAATCTATCGAGAACTGTCTCGACCTGATCGGGGACAAGGGAAAGATTGACATGTGGGAGATGGCCCGCCGAGCTACTCAGAAGGAATACATCCAATCTCTCCGTGTCATCGACGAATATGTCAAGCTTGGCAAGATTGGCGGAGTCACATTGAGCGAGGTGAATGCTAAGACTATCCGTCAAGCCTCCAAGGTCGTCAAGGTCGTCGGCGTCGAAATTGAGCTGTCGCTCTTCTACACCAATGCTCTTCACGATGGTATCGTCAGTACCACACTCCCCCTTGATATCTTCAATCCATCACACTGACTGGTAATATTTAGGTTGCCGCCTGTGCTGAGCTTGACATTCCCATTTTCGCCTATTCTCCCCTCGGCAGAGGTTTCCTCGCGGGAAAGGCCGATAAACCCGAACAACTATACAAAGCTTTCCAGGGCATACCTCGATTTCAGAAGGGGAACTGGGAGGCCAACATGAGACTCGTTGAAGCTGTTCGGAAATGGGCTGCCAAGAAAGGCTGCACTCCGGCTCAATTCTCCATCAATTGGTTGGCGGCACTGTCGAAGCGACCCGGTATGCCAAGGATTATTCCAATTCCTGGAGCCGGCAGCATGAACCGTGTGAAGGAGAATATCCACGTTGTCGACTTGACGGACGAGGACATGGACGAAGTCGATTCATTCTTGAAGACTTTCGTCCCTTCTGGCGAAAGGCTTAATGAGTGGTTGGCACAATGGAGTGACACTAACGATACCGAGGAGGTCACTGCTTGATTTTGCGATCCCCCTGATGCCTTGAAAGCCAGCGGAAGGTGGTGGAACTATCATTGTGACCTCGAATGATCCCTTAACCTTGTATTTGAATGCCTATAGAGGCAGTTCCATTTCACAACTCAATCTAATTAGATACATTTGGCCAAAACGTCAAAACTTAACGACTTCTCATCTAGTAGCGGTAATGGTGGTGATGTGTGTGACCTAGAAATGTCATTATATCTATGCCTTTGAGCCATTTGCTGGAGGTTTTGAATCTACCATGTCTGCCTAAAGAGGCGCTTTGGCTTTGCATATCAGCTGAGAACAACAAGTGGTGTGAAGAGGAATTGACATGCTCTAATCTAGGTACCCTCTCTCAAATTACTCTATATAAGTGGAATGCATGTTGGGATCATATTGGATCTTAATTCAAATAAGATTAAGATAGCACCCACAGTAACTATCAACTAAAAATCAGGTTAAGCCAGAAATACGGTTATATTGAAGACTGCTGCAAGAGGTTGCGTTAGTGGGAGTGTACCATTTATCTTTCAAGTTCGCGCCGCTAATGATCTAAACTTTCTCCACTAACATCTTCACCATATCGCAAACATCAACAGATCTAATATATACGGTTTGAAACACTGACCGATACTCGTCATGTCTTTATGTTCTCTTTGCCGTGGGATTCCTTTTGCATCGCTCGCAGATCCACCTACGATCAATTCCTGTTATCTTGTCAACGACAATGATGAAATGCCAATGCTGATTTTGGACCACGACCAGAAGCTCGGCGACAAACCCCAGCCAGACTTGGACACTTTCGCCTTTCCTTGGCATCCAAATCTTGGTGCACTCGCTAAGTCAACTGCGTCTTGCCCTCTCTGTGCTGTAGTCCAAAGCGCCGTTGAGGACTGGCTCGCAGGTTACGAAGAGGCCCAGAAGAGCCCCAGTTTCATCGAGTTTCATGCTGATTTTGACGTCATACCTCAAAATGAGAGATTATGGATCACGAAACGAAATAACGGGGCCGCCGGATTACTTGTCTTCGCCCACAACCCGGCCAGTTCCAGTGGACGTTACCGCCGTCGTGTCTACCTCATCGCAGGTGTGGGATTCAGTGTCGAAGCTGGTAAGAGGCCGGAAAGCAGGGAAGTGCGGCTGAGCGGCTGAATAAGAACATGTAGAAAATCCTGCGGCCGGCATTTTGCCCAGTCGGCCAATACATGCTGACTCCGCGTCCTCGGAGAGCCTGGATACAATAGGATCATTTCGACGGAGCTGCGATGCCAGTCACGAACTTTGTTCTCAAGACGACTCCGCACTGCCCTCGCGGGTACTCGACATAGACGGTTCAGGTGATGTGATAAAACTTGTAGAACCAGAAGACCAAACCGGCAGATATGCCTGTCTATCCTACTGCGTACGTATTCGAGGACAGTGTATGATTTTACTTGAAACTGACCAATATCACAACACTTAATTAGTAGGGAGATAAGTCTCCCTTTATCACATCTCGAGAATCCATGCAAGCCAGACGGTCGGGGATCTCCTTGGACCAACTTCCCAAAACGATTTACGACGGTGTCGTAGTTGCCAGGCGTCTAGGCGTCCGCTACCTTTGGGTTGATGCTATATGTATATGTCAAGACGATAATGAAGACTGGGCTCGGGAATCGTCCAGGATGATCGACATCTACTCTGGCGCAGATCTGGTCATTGCAGCTGATCGTGCCAGCGATAGCCACCAAGGATGTTTCTCTAAACGGTCTTTGCGACCTTCAAAGCGGATGGACCTGACTGGATATGCCAATGATGGTAAGTCGAATGAGAGTATAACCCAAATACATAAATTCATTTTTCCTCTCTTCCCTTTTCACCAAGCGCGGATTTCAATTTCGATTTAGCTCGATCCCTTCCATGACACTTCACCTCTTCATTTCTATCAAGAAAAGGTTCACTTACTGTAGTGATGAAGTATACGTCCAAGCCGTATACGTTAGCGATGAGACAGGATTCGCAAGCAATAAGCTCCAGAACGATCCGTTGAGCAGTCGTGCTTGGGCTTTGCAAGAACGCGTTCTAGCGCGACGCATTCTCCATTTCAGCGAGAGACAGATGTACTTTGAATTTCACGAGGGCATCGTCAGCGAAGACGGCGGGGTCCAGCGAGATCGCTTCTGCAATATCTCCAATCCCCTAAGTACCGAAGAAACAAGAAATTCGCTTGGCACTCCAGATCAGAGGATGTGGGAGCTACTCGTCTGGCAATATGGGGAGCGTAAGCTCACAAGAGCAACTGACAAATTCCCTGCCATGAGTGGTCTCGCCAGGGTCTATGAAAAAAAGCTTAAAGCAAAGTATGTCGCGGGCCTCTGGGACAACAACCTGATAACGGGCTTGTCGTGGCAGGGGCTCGGGAATAGAGCCCCTGAAGCAGACTCGATGGAGTACATCGGTCCAAGCTGGAGCTGGGCCAGCTTTGGGGGTATAGCTGCCACCGGACGGGGCGAAGAATGGACGGATATAAGTGAAGTCCTGGAATGGCACGTTAAACCCAAAACCGAGGCAAACCCATATGGGGAACTCAAGGAGGCATGGATTCGGCTCCGTGGCCCTATGGCAGCCTTGGCCCCAGCCAAGAAGGTAAAGACGGAGCATGAAGCTCGGCTACAGCGAGCAGGCATCAGTCCGCTCCCTCGAGTTCAGACAGTATATCACGACCCTGAGGACGAGGAGGGCGCTTTCTTGAAGCTAGACTATGAGGAAATCGAAAAATCCGGTCGTTGGAAAGAACTTGGTCTCCATGTTCTTTTGCTAGCCGGCTACTTTGAGACAGAGACCCAGATTAAGTCCGAGAAACCAGAAGAGACCTCGGAAGATAAAACCGACTTTGGAGACAAAGAAACCCCTACAGAAAAGGATGACCAAGAAGAAAAGGACAAGAAAGAAGACGATGGGCAATATTACGGTTTAGTCGTGGCGAAGGCTGATGACTGCAACGATGATCAGGCCTTAAAGATGAAGAGGCTGGGCTAGACCTTTTTGCCACGTTCTGAGGGGGATAGATTGGCCGGTGAATCTGCTAATTGGAAGATCGTGACCCTGGTTTGATATAGAGAGCCGATTCGATGAGTGTAGCTATCACGATTACATGTAGCAGCGCAGGTCGCTGGTAACAAAGGAGTTGCATGTTAGATCATCTATGACCAGTTGAGATCCTGTTCGTCTCTGAATCATTGCTTCGCCTACATATTAGAAGTTCCGAGGAAAGGATTGCACATATCAGGTCCGCAGCATAAACTCACAAGCTAAGTTCGCGTGACTTCCGGCCTGCCCCTATCCTCTTTCGAGATACGAATTGTGTGATAGCTTGAAGTCCCAACTCGATACCACCCTCATTGAAGACTCATTCATCACAGTATCTTATGACCACACCAATTTACCTGGGATGATACGCGAGCTCGTACCGTTGAACGATTGCCGCCTGCTATAGATATGCAAGTTATCGGCCCTTCCGAATTACCTTTGTTGGGAGCTGTCAATCTACCGAGTCCGCGTCAATTTTGCTACAGTCCGTTGCCACCGGGCTTTTTTGTTGCCGAACTTCCCGGTATACCCAGACGGCGGAGCAGGTTGTTCAATTAGTCTGTAAGCCTTCTAGATAGAATGAGGCAGCTAGAAGCTGTGAAGCTCACATACGCCAAGGTCGCCAAGGCTGTGATATCTATTCGCAACTCGCCGACCTGAGATACGAGAACATCATCTCAAGAGTAGGCATTGGAATCAGATATCCGATGCTGTAGCTAATCATTATAGCTTGATCTTGCTTCTCTGATGAGACTTGGTCGGCAGTCATGGCTATCGAGGATTGAGAACTAACGACACTGGGCAATCTGTATCGAGACTTGATGCCATGAAGTTATCTCAACCACACCTCAAAGCCGCCTATTCAAGGTGTGAGTTGTAGTTCAAATAAGGGATACGTAGCAGGATCTTCTATTTTGAATTCTAATTCATTGATTACTTCTGATTATCTGAGCCTCCAGTTCAGGAATCATGACCGATATCAACGACAGGTTCACCCAAGGAGTTGAAGATTGCCAAGTAAGCCAAGGCTCCTAGGCCTGGCCAAGACATCACCATAGGCCCCCAACTAGCCTGTTCCACAATGGAGACTCTATAACATGAATTGTTGTGCATTCAACCCATATCATTACTGTAATACATCCCTTCTTTGCCATCCAACAAGGCTACATTCTCGTGACTTCGCTATCAACTAGTCAACTAGTGAATGTCTAACCTCCTTCCTTATTCTAGTATTAGAGTATTAGGCTAACATCGCCAAGATCAGAATTGTAGACGTACCCTTATCTAATGACGAGGGTGTTGCGGGACACCAAGCATAGTAGAAGGGATAGAGCCCAACATAGAAACCGAGATCGCGGCCGTTTCGTCATGGGCACCCAAAGAGAAGTACTTATAAACCCCTTTCCTCTTTGAATTTTCAAGATCATCCTGCCTGACAACCCTCCTCCCATTTTCAAATCAGAGATATCGTTATTCAAAATGGTTTCCAACCTTCTCGCTGCTGACGCACTGGTTGGCAATGCCATGGCTGTTTGCCCTCTCTCCGTCGAGATCACCGAAGCTACTGGTAGCACTGCCCAAGTCGCTGTGACCAACACCGCCAAGGAGGCTATCACTGTCTTCAGCGAACACGCAACCAAAGATCTCCTTGTTGCCGACGCCTCTAAGCCATACTTATGAGAGCATTGACCACTTAAATACATGGGATCACTAACTTTATACCCGTAGCTGGCAAGTCTATCCCCTTCACTGGCAGCTATGTCAAGTACCGGAAGTCAAACATCCCCTCTGAGACGTTCTACACTATTCAGCCTGGCGAGGCATATACTGCCTCCGTCAACGCTGCCAGGACACACAAGCTTGCTGGCGTCGAGAAGGCCGACGTCTCTGGTCCTCAGGACTTCCACTACGTCACTGGCACCGAGGCACCGACCTCCTTGAAGACAACCGAGTTCGGCCAGGCTACCTCCAACACCGTTAACATTACTCCTGACCAGACAACGGCTGCTGCGTAAGTATATAAAGCTTTCTCAAGTTTCTCGAAGTATTTCCTGCCTGCATGAGCATTTGTTAAATATAACTCTTGTCTCAAAGTGAACACCTAACCGCTCGCAGCGAGCCTGCTTTTAACTCACGCATTCAGAAGCGTGATGTCTCATACAGCTCGTGCACCAGCTCTCAGAAGTCGATTCTACAGACTGCTGTCACCGACGCCATCTCCCTAGCCACCAAGGCCTACACAGCGGCCGGCACCGGCGCCGACTACTTCACGACGCGGTTCAGGTCGACCTCGGAAGGGTCCAAGGTCCAGAGCATCTACAAGGATGTCGAGGGTGTCCGGACTACGTCGCCGACCATCTCTTGCACTGATAAGTACGGTGACTGCGCCGATGGCTCGGCTCTCCTCTATACTGTCCCAGCGACAACACTATCATCCCTTGCCCCAACAACGGCTTCTACGGGTTCCCTGAGCTGGCGGCTGATTGCGCGGACGATGATTACGACAAAGATGCCTCGATCCTTCACGAGATGACCCACTTGTACGGCACCGAGGACTACGCTTATGGTCAGACTGCAGCCAAGAAACTGTCGGCTGCTCAAGCCGCTGCCAATGCTGATACCTACGAGATCTCCGCCGGTAGCGTTCGTCTCGGTGGCTGCTCCAGCTAAGCAAGGGATAATACTCATTTTCTAACGTGAAATAATTTGAAGAAAACTACGCTCCATCACATAATGAATGTGACCTTTATGACATATCTGAAACAACTATTAAGATGTATGGGTCTAAAGTCGCCGGATAACATGATATTACCCGCTTATTTTGCTCCGTGAGTCGTGTGATAAGCCACGAGGAGTTATAATATATCATGAATAGTGCTAGAACACCGACCGCAAGTTGTCAATAAGAACAGGAGTATACGCAGATACGTTGGAGTAATCTCGAGTTTCTAGCACGCGTTTTCGTTAGCACTGAAGTTTTTAGTGTTCATGATTGATTGAGTCTCATTTCATAATCATCCAGCCGCGAAATAGTGCGAGCCCTTAATCCAGTGTCGTTCAAGGTCTCGATCTTGAACGTGATGGAACCAACATATCCCTACGTGGTGTGAACTATTTTTACAACCTCAACCTGAAATAGTATCACAGTAGACGACCACGCGCTACCTGAATGTATCTGCAGGGAATTTGCGTATCCGGACTCGCTCCCACGATCACCGCGTGAGCAAGTATACTACCTAGGGTCGATTGGTGTCCTCTCCAACGCCACTGCCGACTCCAGGTCCAAAGGGATTGTGCACGCCAAAATTGAATCCTACCGCATTCGGAGGAGTGCAATTATTCTGGATAGGAAGAACAAGTGATATGTCATTCTGTAGTTTCAAATGTGGAATCTCCCAGGGCTAAATCTCCCTTCTGACTTGAGCTACCTGGAACCAAGTCACATCTCATCATGTAGCATAAGATTCTCGGCCACGAGAGTGATGTATTTGATCTATTCTAGCAAGCCCGAGAAAACTATATTTTGCTTACAAAAGTAATCGTGTGCCGGGTAAGATGAGACAGTTCTGACAGTTGATCAGCTGGGTTCAAGTTGAATCAAATGAACGTATCACCATGTTTTCTCAAGGCTGCCATCTGAGGCAAGGGAATTAATGATTTCTCACAAAAGGGATTTGACAAGTCAGTAGACTGAATTTATTACCATACATGCTGTGAGTCTGGAATGAAACGGCTCAATAATGGCATGGTTAGATTGCATTCATCATCTGAGATGTGTGCCATTTTGCTGACACGGCAATTAGCAATGCTCTTCATCGCTTTCACACTAGAATGGTGAAAGGCATTACGAGACAGAGCTCGGGTTTTGCATTTTACTCATAGGCAAGCTGGTATTGAATTCTGTTCTACGTCCTTTTACTGGAATCTATGACTAGCTACAAGTGTTATTCCGGACACCGTAAGGGTATCACATAGAACCAAGGACAGAAACGATTTCCCCTTTAAAATTGGAGATCGGTCTTGCGTTCTGGCGAGATAAAGATAGCCAGTCCGAAGCAGATGATCGTCACCTTTGTCAGCTTCACCGCAGAAAGCCACGGATTGATCAGCCGCAAAATCCACTTATGCATGGCACCAAACATCGTGTTCAACTTTATTTTATTCACAAAGTGCATAGGCGAGCGTGGTATGATCCTGTCACAGTTCGGGGGCCGGAACTAGGTCCTGGTACCAGGCTTCAGTTCGGTTCCATGTACTCTACGTCAGAGTAGCATTACACTGTCCGACTATACATCTGAGAACGTCAATCATAGCCATGAAATGACATATTATGTCAAAGTGGGCGGCGATATTGACCGGATACAGACATGAATATATCGACTCTCAGCCTCACCTATAGCGACGTGGTCTGCCGACAAAAAAAAGCAAGGCAAGTTCCGTTGTCGCGGTACGGCGGAAGCTTTTTGCAGAAGCTCACTGGTTACTGGGAATCATTTTCTCCGGTATCTTCAAACCGATCTAAATTAGTTTGATTATGGCATATCTTCAAGAAAACTCAACTATTCACCGAGGCTGACGTATGAGCAAGCAAGGAAGAAAACGTATCGAGTGGCAAGCTTTAAGATGAGTATCGTAAATCATGAAGACAGAGCCAACCAAAACGTTTTCGAGTCTTGGCAGATGACAATAGGACGAATGAGAAGAAGAGAAAATTAATGAAAAAATGCAGAAAAAAATTGCTGAACCGTCCAATGAACGCCGAGTGTCATCATGGTGTGTAAGACGGAAATGCTCCATCTTGGAGCCAATGACTGGGCGTGCTGGCAGCTGCAAGTTTGTGCGGTTGGAAACAACATGGCCTGAAACACTGCTGGGGTTGTTTTCTGACCGACAGCTGCCTGCCTTTTCCCACTACCGCTGACATATTCGGACCAATATATTGATGTGTTATGCGCCTTACCGTCGCTCGAGTGCCGAACGTCAGCTACGATGCGGACGCTTTTCTCCATTCTGCATGAAGCAGGACGAATATAGATAATAGATTTGACGGGTTCATCGGCAAGGTAGCGAGAGAGGTTGTGCGGTAAAGACTTGTCTGCCTCTGGTCCGAAGGATTTTGGAGACGACTGCTCTCGCACAAATTTAGAAAGTGGAAAAAAAATTATTCGCGAAAGACAAGGTTGGATATGTCATCAAAAGACGTAAAAACAGAGCCATGTCCTTCCCTCTTGGGCGTTTCTCACATGTAGGGTCCTGGGCGTACCCCATGCTTCATGTTTGGATGGATTTATGCATATGTTCTGATCGGAGCGAGGTAGTATTTTGGAGGATTCTAAACTTCAACCTCCAAGAGAGATGTAATTCACGAACGAGAGGAACGATGAAGCGGCACCGAGATCTGTTCCAGTTCACGGGAAGAATTGGGAATGTGTGGGTTCCAATGACAGGGAAGAGGGCAAAAGTCACCGGAAGTAGTAGACGTATGACCCAGATCGTATCATGTATATGCATGAAATTCCGTGGGTGGGTGGTAACAAAGGACTCCCACGACGGGGTAGAGTCGTAGTGGGCATTTCTTCACTGTATGCAGCATCACCGTGAGCTGAGACGTGCAACGCTCTTGCATATGTATCTTGCTTCTATACATATCTACATATGTATTATCATAGAGAGGGTGTCGCTGATGATGCATTCGCGGAGAGTTGAGCCTATCAGAACGATGAGCAATACTCCAATGCCTCCCCAATGGCAGTTTCACCGCTCTGTCGCAACTAAAGGACGGATAAGAATTTGCTGGAAGGATTTTCATTCAGAATCTTACCGTTGCATCAAAGGAACCCGTCACTTGGAGACCAAAGCGAGAAATGTGATGAGATCTGCACACAGCACAGGTGCGTTTACGAAATTGCGCCTGTGAGTAAGAGGTCTGTTCTTTCTCTCTGTTTCTTTTTCCTTTCAAGTCGGCGCTCTTCCATACTCTCAACAAAGTCTATGCCGAGCTGCTCCAGATAGATAAAGATCCGTTAGACCGGACCGACCGCCCAGACCCGTCAATTCGGCGCAGATAGGCAAGGACCGGGAGGTCAACCCGACCCAGACTGATAGTCGGGCTGTTAGTACTGTTCTCAGTCCTACATGAAGACGGCATGTACCGAATCGCGATGCAGAGGACAAAGAATAGAATATCACAGTCCACCCTATCTTTCAGCAGTGGTGATATTCTGCACAGGTCTGCAGCATCAGCACTGTCACTGGGGCACAGCACAATGAGGTACCTAGTCAGGCAGGGGAAAATATGCAAGTTAGTATGCATGCGGCTAGTGCTGCAGTGCCCAGGTTGCCTCTTCCTCGGGCTCTGTAACGGAGAAAAGCGGCGCGTTCTGTCTGCACCATTCGATAAACGTGCATGCTGTCACGATGCAGCAAACGCAGAATTTTTTCTTTGGCTTTTGTTTCAGGCCTGCCTCGTGGTACGGAGAACATCCCGAGACTATCTTAGTCGAATTCATGTTGCTTGCTGCAGACATTCACGCCACCACTCATTGTGAGATTTCCCCGGCGACTTATCCCATCGACTGATATGCGACAAGAAAACTACAAACTACAGCCATGGGACTAATGTTTAGTAACCATCTTATCATAATGGCCATTCCCAAGTGTTACTTGCTAGATAAACAGCTAGTCTGGTCACAATGGTAGCGTATACAGTTCGAGTCATGCCACATGCTGTAGTGCTATCGGACCCCTCCCCGTAGTACGCCAAGTTGCCAGTTCCCGCGATAGAAACCCAAACCCGTCGAGGACCCGATAGAGAGGTTTACTACCAAGACTACTGGGTAGCACTACTCGAGTAACTGAAGAAAACCCCAATCTCATAGATCTTGCTGAAAATATCTTTCACTAATAACCTCCGGTTTCACCATACGTTAGTCTGCAGTGAGGGGTAGGTTCCAAGACACAATTGATTTTGACCGCGGACAGACACGTGCGAACGTGGACGCTGTTTAAAAAGGTAAGTACCTATATCTGTGAGGGTTCCAAAGGCATTTGCTGGATACCGTTGTCTCTGCTTCGGAAGCTAGTCGAGATTGAAACCGATCAACAGTCTGCGTTGCATTACTCTGCTTTTGGGTAGTGGGTAGTGGGTAGTGGGAGAGCAAGCGTGTGGCGAATTTTGAAAATACTTGGTACCATTGACCACAGAGCAGTCAAGGCAGTGACTGTACTCGTAAAGATTATTATCTGGTCCGTCTCCATTTTAAGCTCCGCTTCCCCAAGACACAATGAAGCCAGCTGGAGAATGTGAGGTGCTTTCCCGGTCCTTGAGCCGTGGATGACGGATGCGGAGACTTAACATCTTAGCGTCAATTCCGGTTGTTGGAGAGTAAAAACCCTAGAATGTACTGGTTGAATATCGGTTGAACCCCAGTTTTCCGGTGGTCTTAATTTGTCAATGCGTTTCATAATGCACTAAAAGTGATCGAAAAGGGCACCGCTGTAAAGCCGGTCGAAGGCAGTGCATCCCAAGTTTCGACCTGGTAACTTTGTAAGGGCGGAGGGGTCTCTGGCTTGAACCAACAAGTCGGCTTCCTGGGTTTGATCACCGCATGTGAAGCCTCTCCAATTGTTTGGATCACCCTAGTCACTCGTGGCAAAATGGAGACGAGACCAAGAAAAAAGGTAATGGAACAAAGAACTTTACACAACTCTTCCTGTTCATGCAGCTTGGCCATGTCCATGTCTATGGAACTGGGACAATAATCCGACTTCATGCTGCAGTCCAACGCATTAGGAACTCAAGTGGGGTTGTTTGAGCGATACACAGGCGAGACGATGTAACGCGCGGCCTGACTGCGCTTATGGGTAACAGGCAAGGTGTGGGAATCGATGACAAAAACCGGAATCAGCCATTTGATAGGTATGATGATAGGCCAACATGCTCCTTGACAGGTTGACGGGCACCTGGAATATGTAGTCCGAAGCCATGGTCGGTTATCAGTAGCCGGTCGAGAAGTTCGGGACAAAGATACCATTTGATAACGTTTCTTGTATCTCTTACGAAATCGACTCGGTGAGCCTGGACGACTTCCGCAAGGACCCTGGCTGGCCGGGCCACTTTTGTGAGTCTCTTCAAACTTCAGAAGGAAAAACGACCTTCGAGAACGCATGGGTGGGATCACGCCAAGCAGCGTGGACCTGCATTAGTGAAGGGTCCGGCATGACGGGGAAGATAGGAACAGGTCAGGGATCCCCTGTTCTGGCCTCCAACGACCTGGTTCTCCAAGAGCTTCGACCTCCAAGAGTTGACCGCTATGTATAATGAGAGCTGGTGGAGAATATGGAATACATTTCGGCAGCAATCACGTAAGTAATGATTGATTAGTACCTGTCGGCATCGTCTGAAGTCGCTTATTACAGTATCAAGCATGGTCCCTTAGGTACATGTACGTACTCGTGAAGAGAATTATAAGGGTCTGACCGTGAGCTCAGTAAACGAGCATTGCGTCACGCATTAGGTAGTCTGACTGCTTTTCTCAGTGCAATTGAAAGATTCAAAAACATGCCACATGGCGTGAACATCAATAACATATGATTTGCAGCTAATGTCCGACCACTACAACTATGCCACTTGAGCTGCAAGATTGTCATCGATTAGGTAAATTTGCCATCATTCAATACTACGTTCCCTCATTTAGTTTATTAATAAAATTCGATACCCTGTTGTATAGTTGGGGGAATACTCCCGCATGAAAAGCGTCCTTTGTACCCTGTACGGATAAAGGCCCGAATGGGGCCGGCCTTTGGTTGAGGGGCGAGACACTGTTCCATGCCCGATCTACACGAAACCCGAAATTTATGAGAATTTACCCAAGGGTTTCCCTCAGATGTTTATATTCAGTGTATCAGCCACCGATATGGCAATTAGGTAATTCATAATTGAGAGGGTTTCCTTTCTTTTATTTTCTCATAGCTGCGCGTGCATTATTCTATCACCGAGCCATTACGATTGGATCTCCATGGATCAAGCAACTGGATGCAGATCGAGCTGTCGATCAACCCGAGCTACGGGAATGCACCGCCTAGAGCCAAGTTGACTTTGTCTAATACATGACTTACCATTGCAAATCTGGGGGAGAGGAATCTTTCACTAGGTAATTACTGTAACATACTGTTCCTAATTTGGACCTGCTTTCCGACCTGGCCAATACTATATACTGCTGTATTGAATGGCGTGGTTAGATATCCGGTACTTTGTCTTTGCACGGTTTATTTGTCTGGATATTGAATAGCTGTGGAGTGATATCTGGAGAATTGAATACTTCGTATGGATGTGCAAAGGTCATTCCTGAGCGGACCCTTGATTCTTTACTGTATCTACCTGTCTACGTCTACGAATTGTTATGAAAAACATGCTGGCACCCAAAATCTGTTGGTAAAGACAATGCGTTATGTACCGAGTCGCTTGGACGGTCCGACTGAACTCGTTGAGGGTTTTGAAAATCGTCTACAGACCCAACCAGCGTCTCCATGCTAATTAAGTGTGTATTCGGTCGAGGTTCATGTAAGGTTAGGTAAGTATGCAATGGGTCCTTTATGTGAAAAACAATGAGAGAATCTGGTGTTCAAGGCAGAGAATGGGCATAGCTTGAATACGACAATTGTTGGTGGCGAGTTACTCAAGGCCACATGCTGTTCCTGCAGGACCAACACTGCAGTTCGCAAATTTGGATATGCAGGTACCTCCAACCACCGACCTGCCACTCGTTCATTCTCTTCGGGACCCAGCTCTATGGCTAGTGGATCTAACCATTTCTTCGACCGACCAACCTCGTACAGATAATTAACTTATCGACGATTATTACCGTCGTACCGCAGTATTGGGAATCTGGGTTGCTCTAGACCACGAATGTGATAGATAGTCTACCAGACGGCTTCGGCGAGCCGGAAGTCTTCCTTGCGAGTTGCGGTGCTGGGGACCATGAAACGCGCCGAAACTCTCGGATCATAGGCTTCCTATTCGGGAAAACAAGCCGCTACTTTGATACTCCACCGCTGATGAGTTTCAATTGGGACTATTCGCCTGTTGTCGTCTTATAATTGTGTTGCACACCAGTGAGTTTTATGTTTGTGCTGGAGTGGTAGTAAATTATGCATTGTGATAGACGGTTTACAAAGGTAGTGAGTGTGCTTCCAGTGCTGCACTAACTTCCTACGCCAGCATTGTGCAATGGGCCCATCCTACTTTGAGTCCAGCCTAATAAGATTACTGTAATAATGCTCCAATGATGCAATGCAACTCTCCTATATGAATCTTGGTACGGAGTAATTCTCCTGCTGCAATGGATAGTGATCTGCATTGGCTAAAGTCGGGCTTCATAAATGTCTGTTCATTAGCCCTGTTTTGGTGAGGTCCCATCAACAACTACCGAAGACCAACATCCAAGCCTGAAGTCCAATCCTACCTGCAGCCAGTGGACTGACACTGCAGAGCATTAATAATGTACAGACATAAATGAATTCTGTTGGATGTGCATAATTCAAACGCACTTATGCAGGTACGCAATCCTTCTTCAGTTCGGCGACCTGCCTCTCATGCATAAGCTATTTTGGTTGTCGATACCAGCAGAACAATATCAACAAGCATTGCGGGATAGATAGTGAAGTAGTCATCTCAACACCGCATTACTATTCCATAATGATTGATTTTTCGACTTCCAGAATCCATCTCACCACTGCCGAAATGAGCTTCAGACCAATCGCGGATGCACCCGCACAATGACGTGCCGAGTGGCCGCTCAATAGCAAAGACGCCGCGTAGGATGAGAAGTTTCTTCTTCCCGAACACTGACTACCTACTTTTGTAGTTGAATATGTACAGTGTTTCTGATCTACAAGAAAAACTAGCAGATTTCCATGCCTATGATGTTCTTTCATACGAAGTACGAGTGTCTAGAACGTACTGTACGGAGTACCGGGGTGGGCTGGCCAGCCACCGTCGCTATCTGCAACGGGCAGTCGAAAAAGCAACCATGCAAGGCGCCAGGGCTCGGGGGGAGATGTTAGTGATGACGAAGAGGGGATCTATCCGTCGCTGACCGCTTCAAGGGTTCAACGATCTGGTCAGATTTTGGTCTGGTGAAAATTGATTGATACTAATTAATTACACGCAAAGCCATTATTCGTGCGGGAATAATAAAAAATCCCTTCGATATGAATTTGGAAATGCTCACACGTGCTACTCAGATGGACAGTCCTTATTATTGGGAATTGTCGAAAACCAAAGGGTGCTGGCTTCTGTTTCTGCATTAGCCTCGCCTGATCTCACCGTGTGCATTCATTTTATTATTACGAGTAAAGGCAGACCCAGGTGATAAGATAATCGCTAAAGATCCAAATTGTGAAGATACTGAAATCACTAACGAACGCAACCCCACGATCTGCATCTATGCATTGCTAGTGCAAACGCTTGTTGAAAATCACTATGCTGATGACTCTCGGCAGTTGGGAGAATGACAAACTTTTCCTTTCGACAGCTGTTGATCATTATGCGACGATGTTATGGTTGTAGTGAAGGCAGGACTTTCTCGTTTTAGTCCGAGGTTGTGAATTCAGCAGCCCTCCGGAGGGTTCATTGAATCAATCAACCTCGTCCCACACCGCTTGGACACTGAACAGGCGGCATGCTGATAGATCAGCCGCCGTCTTTTGCAAAAGGAAGCGAGGAAGGGTTAAAAGGGCGATACGCGTTGCGGGAATGCAAGAGGCGTCGAAATCACGACGTCAGTGTCTTAGTATCTTAACCTTGGCTCTTGACTGGCTGAAATGTGTGTGTCTCGGCACGAGACTTACCATTACGGACCTGTAGAGTGCTTGCATGTCAGAGACGCGCTGTAGGGCTCGAACGCTACAGGCCAGTCAGCACACGTCTCAGTCAAAATACCACCCACTCAGAACATCCCAGCCGAACCTCTGTTTCTCATTCGCCTGCTCGTCACCCTTTCCCGTACTCCCCAAGGAACCTGAATACCCATCACATTCTCATTTCTGTGCAGGATTGCAGGCTGGCTCAATTGCTGCATGCCATATGGTCACACCCTCATCCGCGATGTGCATTGATACAACCATACATTCCATGCCGCCTTTTAGTATCTTGTAGCCTGGAGGACTTACGTTTTGTCATGTTTTAACAAACGGAAGAAAGAACGGCAAAGAGGTTATTGCGTCATCTCTCTTAGAAGGGCATAAGCTGTTCATCCACACTTATTATTTGGTCTTATCTCACTGAGATCAACTTGATCCGCGATTCTATCTGCACTATTCCACCCAAACTCTATTACAGTATAACCATATTCGTAACAACAGAAGACGCGGGGTTTATGACGAAGATTAGGCTTCTATGATTTCGTGCTGGCCTACCACTGCACTATAGTAGACAAGTAGACACCCAGATCTGCCCCCGCTGAATAGACTATAGAACGCCTAGACAATGGTCGCTGTGTTGCTAGTCAGGTAGCTGCATACTGACCTCTCACGGGCATTTTACCGGCTGGAAGGTTCACATCTGATCACCATGCTGGGACTGTTGCTGCTGAACAACAAACCCCGCTCGCCGGCCGAGGCACAATCACAATTGGCTCTGTTTGGGCGCGATGGCACCGAGGTCACAGCGCAATGACGACAGGCACTCTTTGGCTCGGTTTGAGCATGTGTGCCTTGCATTCCATGGCAAATCAGAGCGACACCTCGGAGCGCAGCCATTAGCACAGCGCGGCAACGACTGAACGGGCTGCAGTGACTGGCTGCACAATGGCAGTGTGCTCTGGCGGGAGATGCGAATTATGCAAGTTGTATGGCTCGGACTGGGCGGCGTATTCCACCTATCACGAGGGCGGGATTGTGCATGCAGGTGTGCTCGTTCCTAGACTCCATCGCTTTCATCCATTCATCTACTGGCATAATGCCCCATAATACATCCACTCCCACCCGGCCCAGAAAATTCTACACGCTTGTGCAGGCACACGAGCGATATCCAGCGGGTCTGGGAGGTCGCCGACGGCGCTACTTCTGTCCATCTGTGTGGATTGACAAACCGCTTGTTGCTGTGATATCTCTGTTCGCTTTTGTGTGTATGGGTGTAAACTATGTGGATGTGTGTGTGTGCGTGAGAGAGAGAGAGACAGTGCGTGAGCAAGTGGTGGCAACAGATTGACTATCTCACCACCACTCATACGAGGTCTTTCGTGTGCTTCCCATTGCCGACCTCAATACCGCACCGCAATTTATTATTTGGTGAGATGATGACTTGTACTTACTATACACGGTACTGAGTAATTGGAAGTAATACCAAATGTCGGGCCCAGGCTAAGCCTCTTTGGACAATTTCGAACTGCATGAGAGCCCGTATCCCTCTCCTGCGGTGGGTTGTTTTATGCAAGGTGTCGTCGTCGTGTGGACATCCCAAAACGAGCCTGCAACTCTGTCCATCCCGATTTAGCATCGTCCATGGGCCAAGGTGGCTGCGTTGCTGGAATGAGTCGCTACCGCTCCACTTGATACTTTCCAATGTTACCCTCTTTCTTGCCCCAGACAGGTCGACAGGGATATTTTCATTTTCTCTGATGATGACCCGCCCGGCCTGCCCCTCTGTTCCTGTCGACATGGCCCCCTGTCGGTCTATTCCCCAAGTGAGACACTGCATGGGTAGAGTGGGCGCAGTGGGTTCGCTCGTTGGGTCCATTCCACCGGCTGGCTGTCTGTAGTGTCGACGCGGATGGCTATCTGGTCGTTGATCTGTCACCGACCTCGTCTTGTATATATCCTCCAGGTCCCCTCCGACCACTCTCCTCCAGCCTGTGATCGACAGTCCGGTCGACTTTATACTTGTAGAGTGGTGTCTATTTCTTCTTCAAATCCCCTCGGTTTCCTTATTTTAGTGACTCGACCCTTTTGGAATTCTTCGTGGACAACTCATCCCCGGACTTCCCTTCCCTTCCTTTATTTGTACACCAAGTTGTCTCCTCATGGTCTTCACAGACTCTGGAGTCATTGTCGAGCTAGACATCTTGTACAACAACCAAGTCGAATCTTCACTCACACCTGACAGTCGTCTAACAAGGCTGGCGTCCATTCTTTCTACAGAAAACCGAAATCACCATCTTTAGGCCAACCGCCCACTCACGAACTGTAAAGTACCAACTACGTATATACTATTATAATTTATAAAACGAGAAACACGAAACGCACGACACAACTACATTGTATTATCAGGTTAGTTGTGGGATACCTGGGCAGACAGCGAGCCCTAAGGCTAATACGTCTTGAAGCGCAATGGACCCCAACGTGATGAACGCCCAGATGGCGCCAGCGTCCTTCTACTACTATACGCCAGACCCCAATCCAGAGAACCGACAACACGGTCACTTCAGCCAACATCCAGGCTTCCAACAAGTACAGCACCACATGTACCCTATGGTGCCCACGTTGCCCTCGACACCCATCTACTCACGTCCCAACTCATCCTGCTCGCAACAGACCATTCCCGCCAAGGTGTATGCTCCGGTGCCCAGCAATGTGACACCCATGGCATCACCCCAGTCCACATATCGAGCGGGCTTGCTCGTGCCCGGCCACCCTGCAAAGTTGATGCTCGAGACAGACATCTGTGACAACGACAGCTTCTACTACCCTGCGACACCGCCATTGTCGACATCAGGCAGCTCCATGGGCAGCCCAGCACACATGCAAGATATCCTTGCGACACCCTTGAACCCCATGTTCTCAGGTCTCGACGGATACGAGTTGGTCAAGGCGGACGAGGAAGCGACGTCTAAGCCTCTGGAAAACCTAGATTGGAACAGTTGTGGATCACCACCCCTGACTCCCGGTATGTAGCACCTTGCCCTTGTCTCCTTTGTCTGCTGGATGTGTTTTACTGGGCATGCGTGCATGGAAGCAATAATTGATGATTTGGTACCCAATTTGAGGGAAAGTGTATCGGACATTCAGTTGAAAGACGGATTGTCTTAATTAGTTATCGGAGGATTGAATGGGAGATTTCAGTTGAGAAATGGGGGGGCTAACTCCAAGGGTGTATAGTGTACTTCCAGCAATTACAGGCGGCACCACGACCAGGGAAGGCTATTTCGCTGAACACAAATCTTTCCAGCGAACATCTCTCTGCCAACAACACCAACACTGCCAATAACAACACCACATCAGCCTTATCACCAGTATCGTGCTCTCCATCACCCTCACCCATCAGCGACAGCCAGGAAGTTGATTTCTGTGACCCCCGCCATTTGACTGTCGGTGTTGTCGCCACCGCACCGCTGTCGCTTGATTACGCAGCCCCTGCCCCCTTACCAGCTGCATTCAAGGGTGACAACAGCACCAAGGACACCGCCCTGCCTGTCTCATTTGACTTCAACCCTGCCCTACACCACGGCCTGCCAACTTTTGATGCTATTTCTGACCTGGAGTCTGAAGACGATTTCCTCAACCGCCTCGTCAATCTCAGTGAACAACCCCCTACAGAGGGCAAGCGCTCACGCTCTGCCACCTGCTCCACCACATTGTCTCTCGGTCACGATTCTTTCCTGACTGAGGGCGAGTTCGACTACGAGGACACCACCTCGTGTGCTATCACTGGCTTTGCCGTCCAGACCTCATCGCCAGACTCTGACGCACACAAGGACAAGAAGATCAGGAAGTCCAAGGAGTCTAACGTGGCTGCATCAATCATGAACGTCGCTGCCGACTCCACATCCCAACAGGGGCAGCAGCGCGAGACGTCGTCCAACAGCGAGGCTAACAGCAATGGTAACAACACAACCTCGGGTGCCACTTCGGACGCGCCACCTGCGCCCTTGCCTGCTCCCCCCAACCGACGTGGACGCAAGCAATCTTTGACTGAGGATCCGAGCAAGACATTCGTATGTGAGCTTTGCAGTCGCCGCTTCCGGCGCCAGGAACATCTCAAGCGCCACTACCGTTCTCTCCACACTCAAGACAAGCCCTTCAAGTGCAGCGAGTGCAACAAGTCCTTCTCTCGCAGCGATAACCTGGCTCAACATGCACGAACCCACGGCAGCGGCGCCATTGTCATGAACATCCTGGATGGCAGTGAGGAGTCACTAGACATGATGGGTGCCACTGAAGGCGACTACCACAACTTCGGCAAAGTTCTATTCCAAGTTGCCGCCGAGGTACCTGGCAGCGCAAGCGACTTCTCTTCTGACGCTTCTCAAAGTGAGGATGGCAACAAGAAGAAGCGAAAGCGAACCGAGTAATATGAGCTGCCATCCACGCAATGTGCTTTGACGCACACGGCGAATGACGATATTACGACACTTCTTCACACCAGCACCTACCCCGCTACTTTTACGCGGATCGGTCATTAGGGTCAATTACACGGTTCAGCTGCTTGGCTCAGAACAGAGCACAGGCACATCCACTAGAGGGCATCCCAAAAGTCGATTATTTTGATTTCAGCAGTAGCAGCATCAGCCATCCTACCTTGTACCAACACACAACGACATGCGAATTGCTTCTAAGCACCACGACGACCAGGCAGGAAACACTCGGACACCGGCATTATAGGGACGAAGGATACTTGTTTTACTGAACAATGAGGTGCGACATGGTGGACTGCAAATAGAGAGCAATGTCATTTTCCGCCTCCGAAGATACGACCTGCACACGCAATGCACACGCACCAAAACACCATTGGTCCTGGCAGCTTCTCATTCTCTACCCTCGTTGTAATACCTGAAGCGGTCGGTGCAGTGCAGCCGACCTGTCTTGGGGACCCGTTTCTACTGTGGACAGGGAACAGTCACTTGCCTGATTCCCCATTCTTAAACCCAGATTCACTTCCTGTCACACATTTCCCTTCCTGCAGTTAGTTAAGACTACAGTGCTGGGCACTTGGAGAAGGCTCACCAGCTTCTCTATGCAGATAGGAGAAAATTATAACAAAATCCATTGGCTGCCAGCCAATCTACAACATACTATGACCATGTTCTTATCTCTTGCGCACTATTCAATGTGATGTGATATGATGTTATTATGTTTTGAGCTCATCTCGCCTCTAGAACTCATCAACTGAGTTCCTGGGCAATAACTTGGTCACTTGCCACGTAAATGCTGTTGACTAAGACGTAATACGACCGTCACCAAGGACCGCACTTCTCGTATTCCGCTGAAAAATTCATACCTCGCTAACTATGTACAGATGATCTAAATTCAATGCGAAGGACGTTACGAGGGGGCAAAAAAAAAAAAAAAAAAAAACGGATTGATTTATTCTACATCCATACAACAATCGAAATTAGCAACAGGAGAACAATTCCGTTAGCATTTGATGTTTTCATTATCCGGAAAATCGAGATGTGTTGTTGGTTATTTTCACTTTCGTTGGCTTTTTGATACCCAATCTCATTACCTCTGCATCCAGGCAAAGTTAATATACAGATAGTGGACTGTGGGTGGGGATATAGTGGGCGCGGCTGAGGTCCGCCGCCTTTTTGATTATTTTCTAGGATTCTACCTGAATTAGGCCACACCAGCGGTCAAGTTTCCGGACCAGAATACTGGAGATCTCCACCAGTTGACAACACATTCATTTCGAATGAGAAGACACAGACGGCACTGCATTATTCTGGAGCTTTTCAGCTTGAGACTAGGCCAGATCAGCGAGTCGTTATGTCCCACCCGGTCGCCCGCAATATGCTCGATAGCTTCTAGCCTCTGATGAAAATCAAGCTTTAGCGGGTTCTCTTCACACCAATCGTAACCCCCGTCCTCTAGATTTTCATCATACTTCTAAGCTACTTTCTTTTTCCTCTATTAGGCCGGGATTTATCACGTGCCAGATGGCGCCTGCACTGTCTGTCATTGCCCTTGTCTCTGGTGGCAAAGACAGCTTCTACTCGATACTCCACTGCCTGGCGAATGGCCACCAAGTCGTGGCGCTCGCAAACCTCTTCCCATCTGATCCGTCTGGGACCGGGCCGGCTGAGGATCTGCTGCTGCAGCATGGCGCCTCCGCACCACTGGATCCCAGTCAGAGCGATAATAGCGAGGAGACAGATCTGAATAGTTTCATGTACCAGACTGTCGGCTACCAAATAGTCTCTTTGTACGCTGAGGCCACTGGCATACCCTTGTATCGACAGCGTATCTTAGGAACGGCTGTAGATCAAGGACTCAATTATCAAAACCCTCAGCTGGGGGCCGGGGAAGTACTAGCTTCGTCGACCACCATTAGGCTCGGACCTCAGGCTGGCACGAAGGCTGACGCACTTGGGGCCGGTGAACGGGAAAGCTCTCCCATTGAGGACGAGACCGAGTCTCTAGTGCCTCTATTACGTACCGTACTCCAGGCACACCCCGAGGCCAATGCTCTGTGCACTGGTGCTATATTGTCGACTTACCAGCGAACTAGGGTGGAATCCGTTGCGTTGCGCTTGGGTCTCATACCTTTATCGTACCTGTGGCAATTCACCGAATTGCCTGCCTCCCTACCCGGCAGCAGTTGGCAGGACCCCAGCGCTTTTGTTATAGCCAAAGCTAAGCTGGGTATTCAAAATGTGAGACGGCAAAAGAGAGGGCGGCCCAGGCGTGACGATGCCCGGCTCCTACGTGACATGGCTACTGCGGGTCTTGAGCCTCGCATCATTAAAGTCGCTAGCGCCGGACTCGACGAGGACTTTCTCTGGGAGAATGTGGCTAGTGAAACGAGCATACAGCGGGTCGAACATGCTATGCGCCGGTTTGGAGCCGCCGGTGGCCGGGGATCGGTCCTCGGCGAGGGCGGCGAGTTTGAGACTCTCGTTGTAGATGGTCCGTCGTCTTTGTTCAAAGGTCGCATTATCGTCTCGGAGGCCGATAAGCGCATTGTGCGCGAGGGCGGCGGGTGCTCCTGGTTGAGCTTTCGCGGTGCAAAAGTTGAGATGAAGGTGGCATCCCAAGATACGGACGAAGCGCGAAGAAGCGAATGCGGCGCTCGTATCCCCGATCTCTTAGACTCGCGCTTTGAAGATATTTTGCGATGCTTACTTGATGAGACCTCCAAAGAGACGTCTTCGCTAGGATTTGTCAACCCTCATTTATGCCGCCGTGCTGATTCTGAAATTTCCGCATTATCCACTTTCCGATCCTCCGCATCCCAAATTATGCCCTTGTCGGGCTTGCCGACACAACGACAAATCCCGCCACGCTCATCATCCCAGGAATGGTGCTTTCTCGGCCGTTGCGGGGCCGTTTCATCCGACGTTGAGGGTCAGACTGTCGACATCGTGAAGCAGATCCAGCGACGGCTAGACGAGAACACATTACCTACAACCGCCATTACGAACTCAGTTATTGTACTTCGTCACATGTCCGACTTTCCCTTTGTCAACAAGCATTATGGGTCACTTTTTCAAGAACCGAATCCGCCTGCCCGAGTCACTATTTCGTGCGGTGTTGAGTTTTTGCCAGAAGATGCTGCTATCTCGGTCTATTTGACAGTAGACCCACAACTGCAGCCGCATGAAAGACGTGGTCTACACGTGCAGTCGCGCTCGTACTGGGCGCCTGCGAATATTGGGCCTTACAGTCAGGCTATCGCGTTTCCATTACTGCCTAGGCCTTCTCCTGGAACACAGGGAGACGTAGACGATGATGATAAGCGCCAAGATGATTTTTACGAAAAGGGCTCACCCTTTGCGGTATCCATAGCCGGTCAGATACCTTTAATTCCTGCTACCATGGATCTACCAGCTTCCTCAGTGCCGAATGGTAAGAGTCCCGATGAACTGCAAATTACTCTGGCTCTCCAGCACCTTTGGCGCGTTGCTATTGAGATGCGAGTTGGCTGGTGGACAAGTGCTGTGGCATTTTTTCCTATGACCCAGTCCAAAAAGACGATGCGCCACCGGGCATTACTCGCAGCTACTGCATGGAAGTTGGCTCACCTCTGGCCTAATAGTGATACAGAGGGTGAGAACAGTAATGATGATGATGATGGTAACAATGACGACGACGACACCGGCCCAGACCTTTGGGACAGGAAGTATAACCCTCAATACATGACTATCGGCGGAGAAGAAGAAGAAGTTTTCCCGCTGCCGCTCCCAGATTGGATAGTACTGAAGGAAGTCAGCATTGATGATGAAGATACGACACCAGATGTGACAACCCAGATGGAAAACTTACCTCCCGTGTTTGCTGCTGAGGTTGAGGAACTCCCACGTCAAGCTGGTGTCGAGTGGCATGCTCATCTCGGGCTCACTGAAGTGCAACCCGCTTCGGTCACATTACGTTATGATACTGATACGAAGATCTCTACGTCTGACGCCCCAGCCCATGATCTTAACATCTATTATACCATGGTTAAGTCTGCCCACGGCGTGTTCATTCAAACGATGGCTTCCTTGAAATATCCCGAGAATCATGACCTAGGTCAAAGAAGTTCAATTTCGATGGAGATTCTCAGTGAGGTTTTGAAGACTGCAAGCTCTAGGCTTGCGGAACTTCTACCTTTATCTCCGTCTGCGCTCGACATGAAGCCGAAAATAACATATGTAGACTCTCTGAAGGTGTCTGGAGATGATTTCTTCAAAACAACCGGACCTCTTGTGCCGTGCCGGTCGCTGTGGGACTCTCAAGGCCAACGGCTAAGTGCCGTTTGTGTCTTTGAGACAAGATCTACTCGAGTGACGATCTCAAGGGGGTGAAGAAATGAATAATTAAAATAAATAAATATGTGCAGCCTCGAGGCTTGATATCACCATCATTCCATTATTCAAATCGAGTTCAAACTTCTGCCTAATGATTACCGGCCTCTGATGCTGACGAATGTTCTTGAAAACTATAATGGGAGATAGCTCTGCAGGCTGGGCTACACCTGATCTTAAAGTCTAGAAACCTGCGCCTGAACCTTCTGTACATTCTAACTTCCAAGCTGTCAATGGTGTAGGAATGTCGTTCGCCCCTAGATCTTCTGTTTTGTGCCCGTTCAGCAGCAGCATGGAAGGTGCAAACATACATTCCGTAACTGCATAAACACAAGCCCTCCTCCCAAACGACCAGGTCGTAGCTTCAGGATCCCTTGATGGTGCACTCACAATCTTGATGGAGGGCTCCATGGGCAAAACATGGCAGTCCACTATTGCCGACTTTCGTCGTTACTGAACGCCAAGCTTTGCTTGAAATCTAGGTATCCTTTTCCCGCAACCTACAATATCCTAAAGAAATAATTTAAGCTTCCTCCTTGGATCACCTATATCGATGAATGAAATCTCGGTATTATCTACATTGATCAAGTCTCGTCGAATGATTAATTTGCCACCATTTGTTCATCTACCAGACCCAAGAGGCATTCCAACGTCCTCAATACCAAGAACAAACATGGGGGACAACAATGAGCCGCAGCTTGGGAATTTCCTCCCGTCCCTGAGAGACTTATTCGACGAGAACGGACTGCCACTCCCTGAGCACGCGGGTACTCTCCCAGTACATTGTGGTATCTGCACCGAAGAACTCGCATTCTTCCGTGAGTACATCCAACATTCTGACTCCTCGTTGCACTCGTCCCCATATGTCAGAGGGTACATTCGTATTTCGGACGCAGACTGAAATCCAACCATGGATACTGAATCCGATCTATAGGGCCGGAAGGCGACGGCCGTGAGAGCTTGGCTGTCTTGCCTTGCGGGCACTATCTTGGCCACAAGGTGAATATGATCTCGCCCCCTCCTATCACCCTGACCGGTCTGGGGATAGGCCACTTCAAGTCAAGAACAGAGGCTAACCAAAGACGCCATTTCCCGAGTCTGCAGTGTCTACGTGAATGGATGAAGCAACGAGCACGGTCGGACCTGAAAGCGTGCTGCCCTTTCTGCCGGTGGGAACCGTCACAGTGCTGCAGGCACGCCCTTTTCGGCGAGCTGTACCCGAGCTTCGCGGGCCGTAGACTGAGTATCTTGGTCATTCTCGCCAAGCTGATTCCGAGATTGAGTCGTGAGCAAACCCATCGCTGCAACGCTTGCCGACGGCGTATTCAGATGGTAAATCCTCGCGGTGTTGAACTCGGACCGACGATACAGATTCACCCTGCTTTTTCGAGACACACCATTCAGAGGATACGCAACCGCAGCGGCGCTATCTCTGAAGGAATCGAGCAGCAGCATCTACATCACTATGGGCGGCACGAGAATGCCTCCGAAGGTAGAGGGCACAGGCACAGGCACCCTCCCCGAGACGATGGCCGGCGCGGGGCTGTTTCCGTCGTCTAATCATTATTGGAGAAGAAGAACGGAGGCTTAACAATGGTGTAATCATTGACATCGATATGAAGCGCGCCACTCCTAAGGATACCTGAATATCCTCTACGATTGGACTTTATGGAAATATGATGATATTTCAGCGTCTTGATTGCTTCATGAGGATTACAGGATCAGGAGACCCAGACTTTCATCGAGATAGCACTTCGGAGGAATTATCAGATATTCTCAGTCATTAGCATGGTAATATGCTTCTCATCGGTAGAGAGATACTAGCGAGTTATAGAGTATAGATAGCAATGGAGATATTTCAAGCTCTCGACGGGGATTCTTCATTGGTAATATATATGTTACAGGTCGCAGTTCGAGCGGATAAATAATGGATTAGAGCTAGAAATGAATTGGTCATAAATAATGTATAGCACCTTTTAATAAGCTGGAAATAGGCACATTCGATTCTGTCTAATCATATTTGAAAAGAGTCGCATATGGGTGAGAACAGCACAGACGGCGGTATGTCAATTTCAACCCCAAAGCGACTCACCAAGTTTGCAATCACAATGAAGCCGGAGTCTAAGGTGTCTGCATTGCTGATTTTCTCAGATTAACTTGCCTCAAATTTTGTTTAAGTCCTACTCACATGACACATATGCTGGGCTATATGAAAGTAATTATCAAGAGAATGAATAACTACCAGATATGTAGTAATCAGCGTGGTTAAGACTCATTGTGTTCTAGTTAATGCCGCCTACCAATACCTTAGCTTATTTCAAGCCAGGTAAGTTCACGTTGCATGAATGTCAAATGAGTACTTTGAGTACTAATTGACGACATTTTAACACAGTTGTTATAACAAGAATACCTACGTTACCTACCAAATCCTCAAACTAGAAGTGAGAAGACAGCACATCCTATTCTGGATGCTTGTAGCTGAGAAATGAGCCTGAAGGACATGATTCCCCCAGCAGAGCGAGCACAATCACATGTCAGAAAACCCCGATCCCAGGTATGGGATAGTGCGTCATCGAGCCCGCTACAGCCGCCTCTTTCTGGGGTAAAACAGCTGGAGCCCCAGTGGGCACTGAACCGTGCTTTAGGACCTTATTAGCCGGGCATTGCGCGGATCGCAAGCAAAAGCTCACATGCCGTCCCTTGCGAAGCCGAGAGGCCGAAACGAGAGAGCACTTTGTCCCTCAATTCCTCTCTGCATTCCAACCTTTCCTAACAAGACCGACTGAACATAACTGCAGTTTCTTGTATTTTACTAATCAATGACCCGGTAGCGACTGTTGCGAAGTTCTTTATTTCTTTCTTTTTCCTCCCACGTTGCGCCTTTTGCTCTTCGCTCGAAACGTAGTGTTTTCGCTAGGTTTACAGCAATACCCTGGAATAGCCGAGGCACGATGGCATCCGCCATAGAGAGCGTCAAGGTGCGTCATGAACCAATGTTTTCTCTCAACCACGGGATATAGCAATGCGTATGGCGAACAGCACACGGAAACATGCAGAAGGAGAATGACCCGGGAGATAATAAACAAATAAAAGCAACAATGGCAACCCAGCAGCTAACCACCATGACTCGTCGTCACAACAACAGGCCGCCCTAGAGCGCTTCATCCTCGACCCAGCGAACCACGACCTCCTAGCCATCGTCAAAGGCGCGCGCAATGGCGCCGTCTACGGTGCCAAAGTGCGCTTTCCCCATGCGCTCGTCATGGTCTTCCTGTTTCGCTCGGGCACCTTCCGGCAGAAGCTCGACCTCATCTTCCGCGCCACACGCACGCACGCCCGCAACCTCGCCAAGTTCGCGACGATCTATAAGTTGACGTGTTATATACTGAAGCACTATGGTGCTACGCCGGGAAAGGAGGGTAAGTTCCCCCCCTTTCTATCTATCTATATATTACACATGGGCTTGGAAATGGTCAATGTCCGGGAAAAGGAATAGAAGAAGCAAGAGGACAGATTTAGACCAGGCACCCCTCAAAACCCAGATATAGAGGCTAACCACCAATCTTCTCACCCCAAACAGGCCAATACGACACCCTGCTAGGCGGCTTGCTAGGCGGCTACTTCGTCTTCGGCGGCCGGTCCAAGCGCTCCGGCAAGATCTCCTCGGTAAACCAGCAAATCGTGATATACGTCTTCGCGCGCGTCGTGCTCGCCCTCGCCCGACTAGCCATAAAGCCCGGGCTAGGCCTCCCCCTCGTCTCGCAAGAATCCCGCTCGAAGACCATCAGCCACTACGCCTGGCCCGTGTTCGCCGCCGTCAGCTGGGGCATGGTCATGCATCTGTTCAGATACCACCCGGACGACCTCCAGCCTAGCTTAAGGTCGAGCATGAGTTATATCTACCAGCAGAGTAACGAGTGGGATAGCCTACGGAATTTCGCTTGGCATAATAAATAGACACGACGGAAGGGATGAACGAGAGGAGGAGAGGAGAGAAGAAGAGGGGAAAGAAATGAGAAAAAGCATCGCATATGGGGGCATATTTTCGGTTTTCTTGGGTCGAACTATGAGAGAAACACTTCTCTATTGCCCTGTGTTTCTCGATGTGGCGTTCCCTCCAGGTCGTTTCCTTTGTCTGTTGGGGATTTATTGCATTTTCCTCAGGATTATCATGGATCCTATCAGTTTAAGGGTTCCCAGTGGTCGTTTGCCATCTTGTGTAGACGCATTTACGAGATACAAGACGTTAGATAGATGAGAGAAAGACACAACGATGAGGAAGAATATATTAACAATAGGATATATACACTCTACAGATATTATTACCTATCATACCTCTCATCATCTTTACAGATTTTTTCAGTTTTGTATTTCTCTCCTGATTTTAGGCATCCGGAAACCCCACCGCTTTTTCAATGTTGATGTTTCTACATTTGTCTATTTGAATAACCGTAACCTCACATCCTTTTGTTGAAGTGATGTTTACTTTTCACAGTATGCGATCCGATCACAGATGTTTCCATCCGTTCTTCCACATGATCTGCATCTCATTGATCAGACACGCGGCGCCCGGCTCATACCGCGTGGGCTGGCCGACGGGCGTCTCCGTCCTCCACTGCTCGAGCCGCTTCGCGATCACCCTCATCTCGAGCTGTGTCTGTATAGCAACTTGTCCGCTCGTGATGCGATTTGCCCAGGCACCAATAATGGCCCAGAAGGCGGATGGGAAATGGTTCTTCTTCGCTTTATTATAAGCATGAACACTATAGCCCACGCGGACGTTCGGGTTCAGCCAGACGCCCTTGGATAGCGCGAGCGGGTTGTCGGCGTGGATGAGGCAGCACTCGGAGCCCTCGAGGTGGAAATCCGCTAGGCTGTCGTCGATACCACGAAACCGCAGCGGTGGATTGGAGTAGAAGGGCGCGGCGTCGAAGACGACTATGCCGTTCCAACAGGATGTGACGCGGATGGGCTCGTTCTGCTCGGCTTGCGCTCGGGAGGTGGGCGATTGGAACCACGGCCAGTATTGCGACATGGTCTTGAGGCCCATGTCGTCGCGGAGGGCGAAGGTATCGTAGTAGAAGGGCACGGCTTTGTAGTCTATGGAGCAGGCGGCTGCGTATTTGCCGTCGCGCGTGTTAAAAAGCGTTGCGATATCTTCGGTCTGCATGAGGTCTTGTTAGTTAGTTGTTTCGTGTGTTGAGAGTTTCAGCCAGCTCTCGCTGGTTTCCTTTAAGCTGAAGGTGGGTTTGAGGTTTTCGTACGTCGAAGACAACATCGTTGATCCATAAGACCTTGTCAAAAGACTTTCCCTGGCCCTTCAGCTCTTCCAACGGCTCCATGGCCTGGTTGCGCACCCGGGCGAGGTAAGGTATCCTCCGCAGCTCGAGCTGGGACTCGGCGGCGTTCCATATCCAATTGGGCGGGCGCTGATCGGGCGGTGGCCTCGTTTCTATCTCCTCCAACTGCTCCCATACCGTCAAGCCCAAGCTCACGCGATTCCAAACCCCCTTCTTATCTAATGCCGATCTGAGTTGGAGGAGTGCCCTCTTCGATTCGTCCTGTGATCCTGACTCGACAGCAGAGAAGAAGACATTCTCGGGCCCGAGGTAGTCTATGAGGTTCAGGACGGCATCGCTCCACGCTGTGTCTAGGATATTGGCGGTGTTGCGATGTACTGATGCGATGAAGACGGTTGTATTACCCGACCGCCCACCGTCATCGATGGATCTCCGGCGGTCGTATTCATCTGGATCCGTTCGGTATGTATCGGGTCGGCGCCGGACGATCCGGACGGCGTCGATGAGGAAGACGAAGAAGACGAAAAGGAGGATAGGCCGTAGATAGTTCCGCCTGAAGCGGCGGTAGCTGAGGAGCATTGAATCGCCAAAAAGAGGACAACAAGAGAGCAATTGGGATGAAAAAGTGAGCAGAGCCCGAAGCAGAAAAGGGAAAAAGAAAAAGAATAGGAAAGAGAGGAAGAATCAAGAAGGGTTGGAGGGCTTGTCAGTCATCATAGGGATGAAGCTCGAGGCTCGTGTTGTTTGCACGTGCATATGGGAATGCCAAAGCGACTCAGCTGTTGTCTCGAGCAGGGCTGTGATTGGTATTGTTATACGAGGCTTTGGAGAGAAGAAAAGGAGAGGGTGATGACGATGATATTACAAAAGCTTGGGAGGGAGAAAGTGGAAGCATGGCGCGAGAAAGAGGATGTCATATGTCAAGTAATCTTTAGTAGGTGAGAAGCTAGGTTGCGTGAAACGATGTCGTAAGCTGAAGTGGCTAGTAAAAAAGGTGACGCACAGTGCTTCCGTTGCTTGCCGGATACAACGCAACCGGATGCACGGCAACCCCTCGTCACTCAATAACACATCCATGTTATACCTTTACTTAGATACTATACTTATATAGGTAGTAGAGATTGTCTGCATTCAATTCTGTACATGTTGGGCACACAATCGAACCCATTGGTTCATCACGACCTGAGTCTCAGTCCGGGCTATTCGTATAGCCAAACACACTCTGGGCTGTCGATGAGCATGTCAACGACACCCCTGGTATACGGCTACTGACGCTCATTGTTACCTCGGAATGGAGTTTAGTCACTGAAAAGCAGTATCTAGAGCAATTGATGGCCTAGAGAAGACTCTGTGAGATCTTAGTGAATAGATGTAAGTCAGGGACGAAGCACTCCTAGCGTGAACTAACGCACTAATGCTCTCTAGTTACGAGTGTAAGGCAGTTGCGAAGAGGTTCAAGGAGACACTTTCATAGTCACCATAGAGAACAATGACAAAGCCAACATTGCATTACATGCTGCCATTCAATTCGCGTAGACCCTAGTTCCGTGGGGTACGGCTTAGACAGGTAGCTGCTTCTTCGGTGCTAAATCCAATGGTTTCTTTTCATATGCTAGGCTGAAGCGATGTCCGTCCAGATATACGAGATCTTGCAATATCTCCATGGACCATGGATTAGACTTCTCCTCGTGGAGCTGTGCTGAGTGTTGGGATGTGCCATAGGCAGTACCTGATGAGCCAGCCGCGAGGAACATCAGTAGTAGGCGCTCTTGTGCTGTGGTATAGAACACCGCATGTGGCTCTGAGTAGAACATGCTCCCTTTCCTCGTGTGAATTCTGCCAGATAACATGCGTCTTCCCTAGTCGGCTGAGATGTACATAACTATAGAAGGTGTCAATGAGGTAAGAAAGGACATGGCAAGGTAAGGGCAGCAAACCATTGTTGCCTCGTACGAAGGCATCGCCGTAGTTTCTGCGCTTCACACCGTTCACCCATTCCTCAGTCTTCTCCAGAGCGATGTTCATGTATCCATCGACAGATTGCAGTTCACCTAGTAATCTGTCAGTCTCATTACATGGCAATCGGTATCTTGTGAGTGGTGGAATGAGCAAGGCGGCATACCTTTGTAGACCACACCCGAGTTAAGCTTCACGGTGACGGCATTGCCGATGATTTCGGAAAGGAAGCCAGAGGGGTCTTTGCCCTCGCCTTGGGTGCCGTTCTCCATGGCGGTAGATTATTTGGTTGTTGTTTATTTGGAGATGCAAAGGCAATAATCCTTTAGTGAGGCTCTAGCTGGAAGGAGGAAGGGCAGGGATGCGAGTGGTAGTGGGGTCATTGCCTTGGGCGGGACAGGGGTCCACTGTAAATTGACGTGGGGTGGTGACCAGTGGTGACCAGTGGTGATGGTAACTGCTGAGACGCGCTGCGCGCTGTTTGCACCTCCAAAAGAAAAGTCACAAATCAGCTTACACTAGGCATTCTTTGCCTCTTCCTCAGCCTCACTTCCTACATTCTTTTCCTTTTGTAATTATATTTTGAATCCATCCTTTCATCTCGCGCCGTTAATTACATCTCTACCAACATCTTGCTCCATCCACGGCTGACCGTTCTGGATAGCTACACAGCTACCTAGGTAGTCATGGCGGACACGCAGAAGCCTGTGAAAAAGGGACTACCATTCAAACGGACCGTGAAAAAGAACCCCCTTCCTACTACCGATAGCGATACCCTATCCGTCGATGATAGCGGACTATCCCTCTTCAGCCGTTCCAAAGACTATTTCGTCGAAGACCAGCAAAGGCGCGCAAGAGAAAAGGTTGCCAAAGCCGAACAGGAGCGCAAAGAGAAGCTTGCCCAGGAGGAGAAAGAGAGACAAGAAAAGCTAGAGAAAGAAGAGAGGGAGAATACAAAAGCCCTCGAGGCTCAGTTTCGCCGCGAGGAGCAAGACAATGATTCAGACCAAGCAAGGGAGACCAAAGTGCTAAAGCAAAAACGACCTCACGATGCGCTTTCTAGCAGTGACGACGAGGATGACATATTCGCCGAAAGACGCAGCAGTAAATCTCAGAAACCTTCCACGCCTCGTAGTTCTAGAAAGAAGAATCGCAATAGCCCGTTACTACGCGACTCCCGAACCCCTGGAAGCGCTCGTGCCAGGCGCCCAGCGAAAGAGATCACCATTACCTTGTCCGACGACAGCGACGATGACGACTCAAAGAGCCGAAGACCGCGAGACTCTGCTACACCTTTAAAATCTATAACTAAATTCAAGGATGTATCTAGCACTGACTCCGATCTTGAGATAATGGAGGAGGTAGGACGAAAACAAGGCGGCGGCGAAGAAGAAGATTTTGTCGAACAATACGTCAAAGCCGCAATGGAGCGCATGCAGAAATCCAAAGAAGCTCGTCTCGCTGCAGCAGTTGCCGCAGAGAGCAACAACGGCAATCTACCATCACGCAGTCCTGACGTCGACGATCGCGGGCCTACCGTGTCCGTTATGATTGCGCCGCCACCAAAAATGCCTGAGGCCAACCCGCTTTGCTGTACTGTTAGAACAGACCAAGCCTTAGAGATCGCCTTCAGCACCTTTAAGGAGCGCCTCAAGACCCAGACAAAATATCCGCATGAAGCCATCTCCGAACTCCTTATCACCTGGCGCGGCGATCGGGTCTTTGACACCACCAAGCTGTCGACTCTGGGCATCTGCCCCCGAGGCGGCGACGGCAGATTATACGATTCTTCATTCTCATCGCAGAAGCCGCCCGAGGGATACATGGGCCGTGACAAAGTATTCTTCGAAGCGTGGTCACCAGATGAGTACGACGCCATGCAAGAAAGGCGTGAGCGTGACCGAGAGCGCAAGATAGAGTCAGGAGAATACGATCTCGATGGTCCTGAAGACAGAAGTAATAGTCAGAAAAGTAATGAGGTTGCGGAATCCCAAGAGAACAAAGTCAGGGTCACATTCAAAGCAAGAGACATGCCGCCTAGCAAGGTCACGTTACGCAAGTGCAGCACCGTCGCGCATATGATCATGGCCTTTCGCAAGCTCTCGCGGATTGGCGAGGATAAACATGTTGAGATCCGCTGGGACGGCGAGGTTCTTGATCATGAGACTACGGTTGAGGAGGCGGATATCGGAGATATGGACTCAGTTGAGGTCCATGTTCGGTGAAGAGGAGTTTCATCCACTAAACATGAGCGCTCAGCCTGGCCGTGGAGAATGCTGCTCAAACTTGCTGTCTAATCTGATCTGGGCTAGGGGATTTTGTGATGGCTGAACGAGATGTTGTGCACTGACTTTATTGTCTTCTTCTTGCATTTCTGTGCGGATTTGCTTTTCAGCAACGGGCGAAAAGGGAGTCAACATTGCTATAAGGGGCTTATATGGTTCAGCCTTTTGTTTATTCCTCGTGTTGCAGTTGATATGACTTCACGACCTATATGCGCGGAACTCAGAAGAGGGACAGAGGAACAAGAGGCGTTTGGTTTCCGTCCCCTGCCAAGTGCTGATCGTTCTGGACTTGCGAACCTATGGATTCCTCCCCTTTCTTCTTTTCTTTTCTCTTTTTGCCTCCATTCGTTCTCTCGTTACACTGATCTGATCATGATAGGGACGATCATTTCGCTGTCTGATGATATGATATAATGACGGTTGCCTCTACGGACTAATATGGACGAGAAAACGACGGCTTACTAGGCTATGGAATGGAATGGAATGAAACGGGGGAAGGAATTCAGAGTGTGTTGTGTAAGCTCTAGGTACAATGAATTACATGATACTTGTTCTGCCAAAGCCGAGATTCTTGTCTGAATATACTTAGATATTCGTGTTATGACGCCACGAGGGTGACCTAGGCGGAACTGCTATACGATGGGACAAGTGCAGTATCAACGGTCAGAAGCTCCTCAATATCATCACGACTCCTACTTCTGGGCATCATCATCAACACAATTACCATCGTGCATACTCACATCACTACATTCAATGCAAACACACTATGTACCCTGACCAAATAGGTTGAGCATTTCCAAACTCCTTTTTTATCTAGCTGACAAGGCAAGGCAAACTCCATCTCCACATATAGCTCGGGTATATATGTAGTGCGAAACATTTTCAAAAAAGACAGTACGTTGTGTCTATCGATCCTGGTATCTCCTCCACCCCTCACTCCCCAGTGATGCAAGTGTTCGACCTGTGTGGAGTAGCCATCTAAGTAAGAGCCTCTGTTCAAGGAAAATTTTCGAGATGTAAGATCGAGGGCAATTGTGTTCTCCATCACTCCCTTTTCTGTTTTCCTTTCCTTTCCCTTTCACCAAAAAAGTTCTTAACTCCCAATCATAACTCGATCGGCCGCGCAGCACCGTCCCCAGATCGCCTCCTCCCGGGTCCCGAGCCCGCAATGAGCTCCGTCATATCGCGCATCCTATAATCCAAAATAGGCGTGATCCAATCGTCCTCGATAATCGAATACCCCTCGCGGACATTATCGTGAGGTTTCCGCGGATTAAGAGCCCAATACCCAAAATCAGCATCAATACGCTTGAGATATCGCATCAGGTTACTCCAATAATTCGCATCGCCTTCCCCCGGGTGTCGCGGCGCGCCGAACTCGCCGACCCAGACGGGCGCGACGTCGCCTTCGACGAGGTACGCCCAGTTCTTCCGCATCGCCGCGATGAACGACGCGTAGCTGCGCTTCGCGTACCGACCCTCGCGGCTGCCCCAGCCGGACCAAGCGTAGACGTGCGCGGAGTAGACGACGCGGCCGGGAATATCGAGGACGACGGGGCGCGTGCGTACGCCCGTTAGGTCGTTGCCGGACTCGGTGCCTTCGACGATGATCAGCCAGTCCGGGTTCAGTTTCAGCAAGCGGTTGCCGGCCTTCTCTGCGGCCGTCGCCCAGCGGTTCCAGGTCATCGTGCCCCAGACGCCGCGCACCTCGTTCCGCAAATCGGCGCCGATGACGAGAGGGTTGTCGACGTGCGGCGCCATGATCGTCTCCCAGTGCTGGATCCAGTCCTCTTCGGTCTGGGAGATGCGGCAGAGCGGGCCGAGGTGGTCGTTTTGCCACCCGGCATCGCAGGGGTCCGCGCCGCAACACCACGTCGCCGTCGTGATGTGGTTGTTCACGATTACGGCCAACCCGGCATCCGTGAGGGACTCTACGACGGCCGCGAAGATGTCGAGCGCATTCTTGCCCATCAGGTCCGGGTTCGCGATCAGGTGGTGCGGCAGGATAAGCGGGTCCCGGATGACCATCTCGTCCGAGTACGGCAGGCGCACGCTGTTAAATCCCAACGTGCGGATCGTCTGCGCGATCGTCGACCGGTGCTGGATATCTAAGCCTCCCGGGATGAAGAGCTCGTCGCTGCCGCCGTACCAGTTCACGCTCGAGAGCTTGAAGCGTCTACCGACAGTGTCGACGACGTCGCGGCCTTTGGCCTGTAATGGGAGCGAGTACGTCTTGATGCAGGACTCCTCGATGAAGGGCGGCAGCGGCCGTTGGCTGAAGAGGTCGGCGCCGGCGTCGGGGGTCCACGGCCGGTTGAGGTGCGCTTCGGCTTTGTAGAGGTAGCCGACGAAGCCGCCTATTATGAGGAACGAGAGGAGGGCGAATTGAAGCATGGTGGTGGCGAGATAGATGCTACTTGTTCTTTACTTTTTGGGGGAGGAGTTATTGGTTGTTAGCACGGTGCGGATTGGTGCCGACCAGCCTTGGCGAGAGAGATGCAAATCTTGATGATTGGAACGCAAGCTCGAATCCAGCGAGCGACAGCAGTCAGCTGTGTGGCTTTATATGATTTTATTTCCAAAACAGAGGGCGGCGTTGATTCATTTGAGTCACAAACGGCTCTATACAGATGACACAGAGCCCATCGTTGACAAGAAGCCGTCATTCAAAAGTCTTGTTCTCCGCAAGGGATCCGGGGGCTGCTGGAAGATCCCATAGCCCAGCTGTCTTCGAAGTAGATGGAATTGAGGTTTTCTTTGAGATGCCCGCCTCGCCCGTCAGCTGTGTCAGCTCTCCGAAACGAGTGACGTCTTCTTGCCGCGCGCCACGTAGCTGCTTATCGATAAGAAGCATCCCTCTTCCGTTACCGTGAGTCAGGCATCTTACAGTACCGCTTACAGTGCCTATAAGGTAGGATGTATCTAGCGATACACAATATTGCAGACATTTGGCGATGCTGTTTGACATGATTGCTTGCATGAGAACATACGCTCAAGTTCCCATGGTGAGCTTTCCCCAAGCAGCTCGAGGGGAAGCTCCGTTGCTGAGCCGAAATCCTTAGGCAATCCGTAACGCTTAACTAGTCGCAGCCAGTCAACTGACAATCTCATGGAGTTTGGGATATGCTAACTCGCCGACTACTTCGCCTGGCATGATGCTCGAGATCTGAGTGGAATTCATGGATAACCTGGCGCCATGCCGAGCATTGTGAGGCAAGAGAAGGTCTTTTCTATCTTTTATCTCCCATCGCTGCTCTTATGCCGGCGCAACCTTGGTGCTTTTAAGACTTCATCACCAATGCATTAAAGGCGGGTTTATTATTCGCTGACAGACTACATAGTATACACTTCGCTTCAAAGATCACAACTCCATTTCACAAATTGAATACTTAAAGATCAAGACGAATATATTCCGCAAGGGTATTTTTAGGGGTTTTCTAAATGAATGTTCTATTCTAGATTACACACAATACAAGGATTAATGATGCAAAGTCTGCATCTTGTTCAAAAGGCTCCAGATAGTGCCGAAACACAGACCGGACAATTGAAATATACTTTAGGAACAAGAGCTGCAGCGACTAGGCAACGTGGAAACCACAACGGCAGGTCTGCAAGATGAGCCCGGGCACTTTGGCGCGTGCTGCGTCTCCGATCCGGAGGAGCAGCCACACGCAAAGGCGTAGGTCGTTGTCTGACAACTCATTATCTTAACTGATTAGACGGAGTATAAAAATTGTGTGTAGAATAAGTTCCTCGTCTGTGTTCGGGGTTTGGGAAAAGTTAATGATTGTGTTGGTTTTTGTGTGTCACTTGTAATCCAGGTTCAGGGATGTTGAGTTTGTATTTGTATAGATTTTGCTCAACCACATCCCCGGGAGAGATTCCCTAGATAAACAGATTGTTATTGCGTGTTTTCCATTATCAAATGCCATTGTAGGATGCTGTTTACAATAAGCCCTGAGAGTGATTGTTGTTCTTTGTGATTGCATACAAAGCTCACAAAGAGGAAAATTCCCCGTCACTAGTCGAGGATGAGATAATCTGTTATGATTTTTGTATGTGCAAGAAAAAGCGCAGAGAGTGGCAACGCCAAAAATTGAGCCGACAGCATAAGAGTATCAGTCATAGAGGAGTTAGCTCAGGGCGGATGAGCGCAGGTCATAAGAAAACCGCTACCTGCGAGAGCTCACTCCTTCTTATTCATGACGTATTTGCCTGCTCCAAAGGGGGGAATAGTGATTTTCAATTTGATAAGCATCAACTGCTCTTCCGAAATGGAGATTTGAAAACTCATCCATAGTAGCAACCTCTGAATTTTGACATTAAGCCCATCAATTAGCCCATCAATTTATTTCGCACACTCGAAGTTTGAGCATCCCGCTGCGTAGCGAAACAAGAGCATCATTGTAGACTACAAGCATATATCCTTCCCCACATCATTGACGCCGTAAGATACCTGTCATTTATTATTGAGTTGGGCTTCGATACAAGAAGGCATGAAGTGAACAAGGATTTCATGTAGTCACTATACCCAAGTAGGTTTACGTAATCCCATAACAGGTCATCCAGCTCGAGGAGAATGAGCCACGCCGTTTCTGATGTGGCAGACGACTTAACGGCGTCAAACACATTGGCCAACGGAATGATCTTAGGGAAGCGACATATTCAATGACATGTCCCAGAGTCGATCACCGAGTTGAGATGCATTACTGGAGTATAGTTTTAGTACTGGCTATCCGCGCTTCGAATTCGGGAGGAGCGAATTGATCTATCAGCCGAGAACCGGGAGATGGATACCCACGATTTGCGTCAATGCTCATCTCAAGATCACAGGTCACCGTCATCCATGGATTCCTGTTAGTTCCATTGCCAAAAGACCTCTATTTGGCCCACATAGCTCGTTTGGTTGCGGGTGCCAAGACCTCCAGCTGCCCTATGCGATCTTTGTGCGTTGGCCATTTCCGATGGAATGTCTTCCACTATAACATCGTAAATTAAAAAAAAAGAAAAAGAAAAAAAAGGATATAAGTATACAATAGGGCCGGTCTGTTACAAAGCATAAGGAGAAGCAAGGATTTGACAAAAAAAATGCAAAAAAACATACAACACCAAGGATTCGCTGGTCGTCACCGACCCAACTACTAGTTTGGCGGTGCCTGGCTTAGCTATGGGGGAGCGGACGGGACCCCGCGTTCTCCAGGCCCTATGGTCGTATGTATCTGAATCAGTTGTCATTTTCCTTTATGAACTAGAGATCTAGGCCCTTGATTGTGGATGCTGGGGCGCTCTCCTGATGCTAAGCAAAATGCCATTATGTTACCCTGTGATAGGATATCAGAACTCCATCTTTAAACATCAATCGGCCGACTGATAACTAGGCAAGCCAGCGCCACTTCAGAAAATGTACTGCAGGTTATCATAACTTTGCCCATCCGAAAGACCTTCACGATCTTCTTACAATTGCCAGGGCCCTGGTGGATGTGCCAATACAAGCGGGTTTGCTAATATCATGAGAGACACCTCCGTAGTCATAGTACAGGGAGAGGCAAGGAACATGACCGTAAGGGCCGACCCTCTTCGCCGTTTGCATGGAGTACCAGCCCATGACGCTTCCCAGCTTCGCTAAACACGAGGACCTACCACTCCAGGCGGAGATCAACCGCAGAGCCCACAAACCGGAAGTGGTCTTCCGGTTCATGGAAAAGAACTGGCCTGCCTACGATGAGAAAATGGTTCGATTCTCCAAGGCAAGACTAACCTCGCGATTCAATGATCCGGACTCGCAGGTCTTCAGGGCCAAAGTTGCTGCTAGCGACACCAACATCGAATTTATCTGCTGCATGCGCGATAGTAGGCGCGACGCCAAACCGTCCCCACCGGCCGGGTTATGCAATTTGCGGTGCCTTCATTCATGAACGCCGACTTCGTATTTTCGACCGGCAGGGACGTGGAACGGCTCTGAACCTCTTTGAAGGGGCAAGAACATGATCGGGAGTGTGCTGCAGTGAGCCCGCAAGCACGTCTCTGGATCGTTACTTTGGGCTTACCTTAGCCCCCCTAATTGCCTTGCTACCTGGACCTCTCTGCATTCGCCCTGGAGCCGCATGAGCAGGAAAAGGGCATTGGGACCAAGCTGATGAAACATTGCCTCAAAAGCACGGACGAAGCGAAGATGCCGACCTGGCTGATCTCCCTCCCCTCCCCGCATAGCCTCTATTTGTAGCTTGGGTTTGTCGACGTAAAGTGATGCGACATCGACTCGAACACGTGGGACAAGAAAGAGTTCAGAGGCTATAGCGTATACTGCTGCTACGCAATGGTGCGCCGGAAGAAGCATTATGAGAGTCAGAGGAAGGGTTCTGTAATCCGGAGCTATACATTTTGCTGCGGCTTTCAAGCTCATCAACGCATGGCGCGGAAAAACTGTGGGGGTGAAAGAAGAATAATTGAGAGCCAGAGCGGCTAAGACCGTATGTCATCCTTGATAAGTTGTTAGTATGTCTTCCTATCAGGCTTTGAGGCCCTCGAACTCACTCTCTCACCAGACGCAGTGATAAGATGCATAGGTATTGCTCAGTGATTCTCCTACTGCACCTACATTCTATAAGATTTTAGCCAATTCATTATTAGGGGCAAAGCATGTCATGCAGTAATATGAGACTTTATTACCCCTCTTTTGAGGCTCCGGGCAATGTAAGTGGAAAAAACCTGAAATGTCAGATATTCGAGGTGCAGTTGGGGTCCGAGTGAGGTTGATTGGTCGTGGGACCATTGCATATGGCCTCACGGCCGGACACCTTAGGCGGCAAGGTTGACTGTCTGTCAGCCTTTACATGCCTTTTCACATGGCGGCTCGGTCCAAAGCTCTAGTAACTTCCTTCAATTCAATGTTTACATGCTAATTCTCAAATTTGCGCACCACAACAAACCAATCTTCTCGCGCCTGATCCCTGCCTATCATCGCATTTAGGTACAACCAACTACAAAGATGCCAAGCTTACTCCTCGAAGAGAGCCCGCCGTCGTATGCAGGCTGCATCAAGTGGTTGCGTGCCAAAAGTGAAGTTGCCCAGACCGATATAGGCATTGACGACGGATGCTATAATCACCCTGCCTTGATACTATCCTCGCAGCCGCGTGATGGAAAGGTCGAGGTTTTTATCGTCAGTACACCTCCCATTTAAATCATCACTCGGCCTATTGGGAACTAATTTTGATTCCCACTCTAACACAGATAACCTCCTTTGGGACGATTACCGACTTGTCAGAGAAGTGGTCTAATCCGCAGATGCGCAAAAGATACCTCCCCATTACCCCTAGCCCAAAGCACCCCGACAACGGCATCTGTCTGGTTCTACGAAACGGACGCAAGATGAGGAAGAGAAGTTGGGTGAATACACAGCAAATCCGATCAGTCTCGGTATCCTCGTTAGATTTATACGACCGCGATCAAACGGACTTTTTTCTCGATATAAAGTCATATAAGATTCTCATTGCTCATTCCGGATATATTGAACAAGTGTCAATTCCCAATATCACCTTGCCCGTCTCCCCCGTCGCCGCACCCCCCGAGGACAGAGTGTCCGAAGTAACCGCTGCGGTGACGATGCCCGGAGCGTATCCGGACGAGGCGGATCCTATCGCCGCCATTGTGGCCCGCTGGATCAAACAGCAGGAGCGTCTCGCGCGAGAACAAGAGCAAGAGCGACGCCGAAACCAGTCTCTAATCCTTGGGTTCGAAAACAGAGCATTGCACGCAGAACAGTCTCACTCGGCGGCTGCGTCTCAACTTCGAAGAGATCAACGACTCGAACGACAGCCACTACTGACTGCCAACGCAGCAACGGGTTATCGCAGCACACGATCCAGCAGACATATTTCAGTCCTTCCGACTTCGCATCCGGTGTCGCATAATAGCGGGCACGGACAACCCAAAGGTGTTGATTGGGAACGAGTCGGGGTGTGCATCAAGATCATTGCTTACATATGTGCTTGTCTAGGTGTATCATATGGAGTCTATCTTGTAGGTGTCTGGGCGATTGATATGGCTACACGTGCTGTCTATGGGGTCAAGCACTTCTTTGAATCTCTTGGCCTCAAGGCTCAGGATTTGTGGTCAACGCTATTGCATTTCTTTAAATCCATTGGCCTTAAAGTGCAGGATCTGTGGTCGGCATTGTTGAAGAAACTGGGCTTGGCATGAAGGTAAGTACTGAGGGTGAATTGGTCGCTGAGTGATCAAGATGCCAAAGGATGTGTAGGATACCTATCTGAATCGGACAGTCGAACACTTCAAGTCAACCAGTTCAAAATTCTGTCTATTTGAGCACCCAAGACTGAACGCCATTCTTGATGATAGCTATAATGTAATACCAGTACTTCGTTCAAACATCTTGTGTAATCCGCGCCGTGCTGGCGCCGTGCTGGGCAGCCCATCTGCTTCTACTCATTGGAGCTAGCTTGATACCCTGAACATGCGCGATACGAACATACTGACTATGGAAGGTAGGCTGACATCTTATGCGCGAAGGTTGTAATTATTCAAATAGAGCCATCATCTTAGTTCTCCAGAGATTTCTCATCCCGAAAATATGTGCACCACAATGCCAATCACCCCTCTTTCAAATCCGCAAGAATCCGACTCTTTATTTTCCTATGCCCTATGATCAGTAGCCTCTTCCGCCTTATACAAGACGAAGCTTCGTTCTAGTGAGCTCTGTGGTTAGTCCGTGAATAGTTCGTTCTGTACGCCTTTCTTCTTACGGTTGAAGAGGCCCGGTCGGGATGTCTTGTATACGTCAGCAAGGAGTGCAATCTGCTTATCTCCACCAAAGACCTGCAAGTCCGTCTCCTTTCCCTTGAGCTGCATTCTAGGATTCTAGAGCTGTGATAGGGGTCGTGTGACTATTTCCTGGATCATTCGATGTGCCTTCTCAAGGCCGCTCCGGCTTGGCAGGCCGATGCCTGATAGATCTCTAGTGTTTCTCAACTCTTCAGCTTCATGGGCGTCTTCGATCAATTCAATGGCAGCTAAAGAGAAAACCGGAGGATAATCCTCATCTCCGAGAGCTTTTGTGATGCGTGTACCAATATCATTACATGTGCACATCATTGACAACCAGTCGAAGTAAATTATGTCCGTTTCGCAAGCGAGGAAGTACCTCATATGATGGAGAGTGTCCCCGGGGTCTTTGTGCGGTACAGAATACACCCTTTAAACTTCTTCTGGTTATCTTCGTCGATGTTACCAATCTTAAACATCATGTTTAAGTATTTTGGATCGTTTAATAGTAGCAGGAGGTCGGGCAGGATGGCATCAGGGTGTCCGTCATTACAAAACCAATCCGCAAAGAAACGGCCAAGCGGACAGCCATTCTTAACCAACCGTAGTTTGTCAGGATTCATCTTGATCTTGGAAGGCTGTCGGTTCCGAGCCATTGCAGTTGGAGGACCGCCACATGCTAAACCTAATTTCGAAACACACTCTTTCAAGGTAGTAGGTAGGCCGCCAAAAAATAGGTAATGTGTGTCTCGGCACGCAATAAGGAATTCCATATCTGGCCAAACGGGATCCTCAGGGAAGCTGAGCCGACAGGCAACATAGAGATGGATCATATCTGTCATCATGAGCAAAGCATTGTCAACTGGATTGGTAGGAGTCAGCGTTATTCTGGGATAGGACGATTGAATTGACACGGCAAAATTGAGGAAACCCCGTCCTAACGGCTGACGACACTCTAGCGTTGGCTAGCGCAAGTTGAGAAATCAAATTTGATAATACTTACAAGTCACTGCTTGGTCATGCAACTGCTGGAACAGGTGGTACTTGAGGATATCGCACTGAACTGGATTGTACTTCAACATTGGTTTAGGATGCATGAAACTTTGGAGCATGGCGCGTATATTGTTCGGTTCGTTGGTCATGTCGCTTGTTACTGGTTGTAGTCTTGGTGGTATTAGCCTCGTATAAACGAGCAAATAATTGTTGGCCATGAATGGCGCGATCAAATGTGGTGTTCAGCGCCTTCGGGACTTCGACCTAGACTCGATGCCTGGCAATCGTCTCAGCCATAGGCACGAAGCTCGAGACTTTAATGCGGTATTGAGGACGAGTATGATCCTCAACTGCTACTACGTGGCGAGTTTGTTTCCGAGCTTTGCCTTTCAGTCTACTGGTTGGCATCGGCTTGGGCTGCTCTAGTAGGGTGACCTTGTATTCGCATCGGACGGCATTCTGGGCAAGCCATCCAGCGATAGAGTCGGTATCGTCCTTGTATTGACGGTATGTCAAGAGGAAGTCGCTAACACTGGGCTGGGACATCTTGTTGATGATAAAGTCAGCTTCGGCCTCTGTCCAGCAGGCGTGATTGTGAACAGGAATGATGTTTAACCTGGGAGCCAGCCATACGTCACAACCCAGTGTCGGGAGCCGGCTGTGAGACCCGGGGGCCCCTCCGTCACCCCCGTCCCCCCTTCCCCGTCTCCTTGCCTGGAGTGGTGACGATCCCAGGAACTGATCAACAAAGCGGTCAAGGTTTTTTGAGTCACGCCTTTTCTTTTGTTTTGCTCTAGCAGCCCGGAGGCTCGAATGCAATCTAAAAGAATGGCCTCCCGGGTAGGCTGCTCTCAAAAAGGATACTTATGTTGGTTGAATCAAGGCAGTCAGCAGTTGAGCATTGGCAGTAAAACAAAAGCTTTGAGAGAAAACAGACACAAAGATAGAAGGCATAGTTGACTACTAAAAAGCGGCATAAAACCAAGAGAATCATTTTGTGAATAGTACTCCGTAGTAGTGAGAGTAATGTGACACTTGCAACAAGGGGTTCAATGCTATCCTATGGTTCAATCTGATGACTAGAGGCAGATAGTGTCAGGTCTCTTTTCTTATCTCAGGGCTATATAGGACTTCTTAAGGCGAACTCCATCACATACGACCATAGCTACCAGAAAATACGGGATCCCGTCCGCTCTCCCATAGTCAAGCTGCTGAGCGCCAAACTAGTAGTTGGGTCGGTGACGACCAGCGAATCCTTGGTGTTGTATGTTCTTTACTTTTTTTTTTTGTGCCCTTTTCTCCTAAATTTTCTCGATTCTGACTATCCCTGGTTAGCAGGAGGATACAGCCAGCGGTTTTGAGGTCTGTTGATAGGTGACGGGAGCGGTATAAATCATACTATATAGGCCAGGCATAGTGACTCGATGGAGGCTCTCGCGAGTGGTTGGATAGATAACAAGGGCTTGAGTTGACGAGGATGGCATTAAACTGCTGCAAGAGGAATATCTCGACCCTGTGAATCACGACTCTGCCAGAAGTCAGCGACCCGTTCATGCCTTGCGCAATACCTGGAAGTGGTCATTTCTATCACCCCTCGAATGGAACCCGACGGTCACGCGCTTCTACGTGAGATGCTTTCGGCGTTCAACCATAGCCTGCCTAGGTGTATATCCAGCTTCTCTCTTCCCAAAAGCATGCATACATCTTCGTCATATCAAGAAATGACGGTCAGACTGCATTATCAATTCCGAACTGGCTTCTTGTCGTTATACCTGCAGTGTTCCTCTGTATTGGTCATTCCACTGGCTTTTATCTCCATTCTGGAATTCGTCGCCTCCCGCCATGGTCTCTGTAGATGCTCTCAACGGCAGTATGGCTGATTTACGAGCACGACTAGACACTGAAACACTGACGACTTTTCAATTGGTGTCCGACTTCCTGGCCAAGATCGACATGCACAATACCAACGGCCTTGGCGTTCGCGGCCTCATCTCAGTAGCGCCCAGAGAGTCACTCATCATGCAAGCAGATTCTCTAGATGCAGAGAGGAAATCAAAGGGGTCCAAGGGTCTATTTCGCGGGATACCATTTATCGTCAAGACTGGTCTGTCCTCAGAGCTTTATATGAATATTGATTTCTTCTGAGTCATTTTTCTTAGGACTCTACTTAACAAAAGTCTTCATGGGCATTCCTGCTACGTTTGGTTGTGCTGCTTTCTCTGACGCCGTGGCAGCTGAGAATGCCGTAATCATTGACTTCATTAGTAGATGAATGAACGCACGGCGGCGCATAGCACGGGTGTTGACGCGGTATAGACTCTAGATGCCGGCATGATAATTTTGGTAAAGCCAGGCTTTCGGTAAGGTCGACCGATTAGCCCAACTAGACGAAAGCCAGTTGAGCAGTCTCGAGGAGATAAACGGTGCGAAAGACATCCCACCCTGCACCGTGGGTGGTCTTCAGCTTTTGGCCAGGATGGTCGTGGCGGCTTCAAGGAAAGTAGTCCAGTGCTGAGCTGGAGTGTATGTTTCGTTTCAATGAAGACGACTGTCGATGACTCAAGGAAGCTCCTCACTACGTATAGACACCCGCTGGATCCTCTTCCGGCTGCAGATTAGTGTTGCATCATGTTTCTCGCCAATAGCCCTGGGCGCCGAATTGGATGGGAACTGCTCATGCCGGTCTTTACGGATTCAAATCCATACAGGGCAGTGTTAACTTTGCGAGTAATTTTATCAGTGGGCCTTTTAGTGTTGGCGGCGCTTGGGGAAGAAATGGCCGTGATGTTGCAGATATAACGAGCCTTTTGACAGGCAAAGAATTTTCGCGTACCTTAAAGCGGTCCTGGGAAGGTGTCAGGATTGAAATCGTTGAGTACGATTCTTGGGCTCCCTTGCCCTTGGCTGTTGAACTGCTTGAAGACTTCACCCGACAAGGAGTAGGCATCCAGTGCGAGCAGTCATCGATGCTCTTGGAATCGATGAGCGCATGGGAGCACATCTTCTCACACAGGCGAGATGAGCACCACCCCAACTACAGTCATTCACGAATCAAGGACTATGATATGCAGCGATAATCAGAATAGCTAGTTTGCATTAATACAACTCGAGAGAGCCCCGACCACCACAATCACCGACATTTTCTTATCTTTCAGACACATAACGCCATGACGCGACTACAGAGCCATTGTGTACTCATTTTCATGATTAAAACACTGTATGCACTTGAAATTTGAAGCTCCAATCGCGAGCCTAACGCTTCGTGTGTGTCAGCATCTTATAGGATGCATTGCGTACGACGTTGCTAACTTTCCTCTGTTACGAACAGGTAGCCAGACCTACCCGTAGAAAGTTCTTCTGTGATTACCTACCGTGCGTCTTCGCAGAATAAAATCGTTTGACTTCTGTGCAGCTGTGCCCCTGAAACAACCGAGTCCATTGCATCCATGCGAGTCTGTCTATAAGATCATCCTTTTAATGCCAGTCGGAGATCGGCAACTCCCCAGCCTCCTCGAAGTCATTTGAGGTCTTCTGTGGGGGCCGGACTTTCGGATGAAAGTCTCTGAAGGCAACGCTCAAGAAAATAACTGGATAGGCAAATTGGGTTGGGATTACCGTCACGTCGTCCGCGCCTTCTTTTCTAGGCACGGCTCCGCCGGGGCGGGCCTTTGTGGGTTATGTAGCATAACGCGGGTATTGCGTCACCTAACAAGACAGGTAGTTGATCTTGATGCCAGGCTAGGCGGGATCCTTGTTCTGAGTCTCCTCTATCGTGAAACCCAATTGATGACATTGCTGACTCCTGCAGTAGTATGCAGAGGGGAGCCTTTCGCAACTTTTCTTCGCAGCGGTGTGTACTGAGTTATCAAGGAATGCCTGTCTAACGCAGTACCGCCCGCTCTCACCGCTTCAGTTATTTTGCCTCTTTATCAAGCGATCTATGACAGCAACGACAGTTTCAATTGGATCACGACAGATGCACCTGTAGAAATGCAATGAAATGGCCCACGTAGGCAGTTGCTTCTGTAAATAGACTCTGTCCCGTCTGTCAGATGTATATCTGATACTCACTGGTCCACAAAAACTCCGCAAATGGGAATAGAGAAATTGTTGACGACGTCGAGAAAGTATTTGTAAACCGTGGCCATTGCAATTTATCCAACCGATTATGGTGCGCAACGACCCATACTCCGGAATTTTGTGGACGCGGGATGAGTGTGGACAATATCGCGGTAATGCAGGAACACGACGACCCCGGAGCTGGTCGAACCAAAGCAAGGCAAATGCTCTCGCACGGGAGAATCAAAATAACTTCGCCCCGGCTTGACATGCCGTGTGCACCTTGTCAATACACATCAGAAACCGGAACGGAGGAAATAGACTTCTGACCACCGAATATCTGTCTGCTATCAAACTTTCGGGTAAGACCATTAGGGAGGTAAAATTAGGACGTTGATGTTTGTTATTTCAGCTGCGCAAGGAATATGCTCGTCGGTCTGTGACCAATGAAAAAATTAAGAATGATAAAAAACAGTCACTGTTTTGCATAAGAAAACCCACAATCTAGCAACTAAAAAATCACCCCCCAAAAACCTTTATGCAGACCCCGCATTCCCCAACCCTTTAGATTAATTATATATTTTTAATATCGTATTTTTCTACTAAAATAGCTGTAAATAAAATAAAATTATATTTTTTATAATTATGACTTTTGAGGTTTTAATATTTTATATATTAATTATAAATTTTATATAATATCGTTAGTTTTTAAAATATATTATTAATAAAAATATTTATAAATAATTAAGAAATTTTCTATTACGTTTTATATATTTAGTTTTTTAATATTACGATATTTGTTTCGTTTTTTTTTAATAAATATATTTTTTAAAACCTATTAAACGTATTTAATAAAATTTATATTAAAGCTATAAATAAGCTAATTTATTATTTAAATTTTGTAAATTTTTAGCTATTTTTTAAAATATTTTAAAATATAAATTTAAACATTATTTTGTTAAAAAAAATGTTTTAAAAAATAATAAAATAATAATATTTTTTTTAATATTTTCGTATATAATTTAAAAATATAGTTTCCGTTTTTAGATATAATATTTTGTTTTATAATAATAAAATCGGATTTTTTGCTTTTTTAAATAATATTTTATATTATAATTAAAATATTTATTTTATTATAAATAACAACGTTAATTATTCGATAATTATATATTTTATTATTATATTATTAAATTTAATTAATATTATTATTAATATTAAAAATTATAAAATATTTATTTAAATAGATATTTTTAAAATAAATCGATTAACGTAATTTAAAATTATTAATTTTATTTATATATATTTAAATTAATTTAAATTTTTTTTATTTTTAAATATACGTAAATTTAAATTTTTCAAATATTAATTTTAGCGATAAATAAATATATTTTTAAAATTTTTAATAATATAGCTTTTTTGTTTAAAAAATATAAATATAAATTTAAAAATTTATTTTTTGACCTATATTTTTTAAAATATAAATAGTAAATTATTTTTTATATAATATTAAATATTTATTATATAATATTAAAAAATTTTAAAATATAAATAAAATTTAGTAATTTAAGTTTTTTTGGAAATTTTTTTAATTAAAAAGTCGTAGTTTTAATTTATTATTTTATAATATTAAATATTATATTACGATAAATCCTAAATCGTTTCGAAATATCTTTTTTGCTATATTTTTTATTTATTATTAATACGATCGTCGTATAAATTTGCAAAAAAAGCCATTTCTTTTCCTTGCCTTTCGGCTACAAGTAATTGCTTAATTTTTTACGTAGAATTACAGGCATTGTTGAGAAAATAAGGTTGGAAGAAAGAAGGTAGTTTGGAGAAGTTTTAAAATTAAAACGCGTCGCGGGTCGCGTTGTGGGGTCTGCACAAAGGTTTTTGGGGGGTGATTTTTTTTTACCCTTGCTTGACCTGCATTTACGGCCAGCCAGTCAACCATCAGCGATTCAGCCCCGATTTCATTGCCCCTGCTGACCTATGTTGGTGCTTTGCTGTGAGTTCGGTACAGTGTAGCAGGCAGATAGTTAGGCGATCAGCGACCCAAGCTGCAATGCTTACATGTTTGTAGGTAATGCAGTAGGTCTTTAGTTTGCAGTGTGACAGGAGCAAGAAAGCGCCACGGTGAGAATCATGGCCAGGACGCGGAGTGATCATGATCATTTGGACAGGGACTAGATCGGCCGACCGACCAAGTGGCTGGCTCGCTTCCACACGCCAACTCGACTGAGAATGAGATTGCAATATTGATGAAGCGACTCACCGAAAAAGTGCCTTTGGTGTCCGTGAGTGCCGGCGAAGGATTTCGCGCTGTGACCCTCCTCATCCATCTCCCTTCACGCGAGTGGCTCAATCGATTAACCAGTAGGGCTAGGTGTCACAAAGTCGGACATGCGAAATGATTGGGAGATTTTTATCTCTTTTTCGTTTGTTTTACTTCTTTGGGTGGCTGATTGGTAAAATACCCTGGCCAGGCTCGATGCGATGATCCCACTACTACTACCTCCCGTATCTCGTCATGTCTGCCAAGAGACACTGTCCCATCATCGGTAAATATACAGGTGCTTGGCTCGCTTTATGGGGTATTTACATTTCCAACGCCAACATGGCAGGTCGAGTGAACGGCCTGCTCCTAATTCAGGATAGCTAAGGTTCTTCACCCGCCTATCCCCATGACTGATCCTTCTTATTATCCCGTATCGTAACCATTAATAGCTTTACAATGTCATTTTGCCGTCTAATCCAAGCCTTTCAGTGATAAAAGAAAATAAAGTGTATGACTCCGTATGACGCCGCGCTCAAGGCAAAGATGTCGTCCTCGTCAAGAATCCAAATGTAAGGTTTAGATATGTTGTTGTGTAGTGTCGGCAGATATGACCGAACGATGGTTTATGAGAACTAGGCAAGGATCGTGGTGATTATATGAAAACATGCTCTGGTCCTTTTGAAGAGTTGTATAATGAGGTTGGACTGTACCGAGACTCCTCTTCTTTTTCTATTCTGTTCATCCCTAACGGATTCATATTTCGGGATGCTGGTGAATAAATATGTGTTGTTGTTGATGGGTAGTGTGAAGGCAAAGGAGAGGATATTGAATGCTGAGCCGCATTCATCATCTCGAATTCGACGTTCTTGGGCGATCGAGGTGACGAGAACGAGCCCTGTCGTGCTGGATAGCGTGTTGTTCGTCCGAAATAATCCGGAGTCTGGCGGCCAATTTGCGCCGCAGGTTGCATCGCGCTGCTTTTCGTTAGTATGGATTCTTTTCCAGTAGTCGAGTTTTCGCGGTCCAACATTTCATAAGACCGCGGGTCAGTCTTCAGATCCATCCGAGCATCCGCAGATAAAAATTCGTTGTTGTTTCGCTTGCGCTTGCCGTATGATCGGAATAGATCGACCCAGCCGGTGACCATAGACCATCGGCCGAGGATGAGCAACAGCCAGAGACCGTTCATCTGGAAACAATGTTAGATCTTTCCAAGTGTATCGGCGTAATTCTTTCAACAACTTACGGCCAAAAGAATAAGGACGGTTACCACCGTCGGGAGGTTGACGACGAAAGTACTTGCAAGGGAAAGACACTTGTTCTTATCTCCGTCCGATTCGATGAGGCATAAGATCCAAGATAAAGCGTGCTCTGGATCATTGATGAGCTTTTGTTCCGTGTTGTCGAGGAAAACAAAGATGATGGCGAAGAAGATGACGTCGGCAGCAATGATTAACACGATGACAATTCCTCGCCATTGGAGCTGGATGACTCTTCGAACTCGTCTATATGCCTGTCGCGGGGTCATGGTGCGAATGCTGTTTGAGTAAGAACGCATGCCTGACGTTGCCGTTGATGCTGAGTTATCCGCGAGTGAAGCCAGGTAGACTTTGATGCAGTAGCCGAATGTCGCGAATTGTATGATAACGGTAAGACCGGCAAATATCAGCAGAGGGATCCAGAAATCGGCCAAACTGTTTTCGTGGTTGATATGGCAGGTCGTGCCGAAACGAAACGAAACGCCACTGAAGACAATGAGCAGGACAAGTCCAATAATGGGAATACCCCAGCCGAGAGCTTGAGAAAACCACATGTAGTATCGGCCAACAACTAATTGCCAGCAGATTTGCAAGTGCAGTGATAACGCCCTCAGGAACACCCATAAAACACCACACCATCCGCCGAAGAGTAGAAACGATCCAGAAGCCGCACAGACCGAGCTGGATGCCTGACTGTTGGGTGTGATGTCGTTGAAGCATTGTTCTGGTTTTGCCGCTAAGGGAATGATGAATCCGAACTGCGAAAAAAATTTAGACATTCGCATTCTGCATGATTGCTCTTAATCCCATTCGACTTACGTTCATTAATACCACTGCGATTGTGAGGCAGATACTGAGATAATGCCTGTGTGTTTTTTCCACTGGTAGGAAAGCCCATGATGCCAATAGAAAGACACAGCCGACCATGCCCGCCACATTAACCCAGCCAGCTGCCCCGGTAGCCGTATCAAAGTTGTCTGGATAAACCCAGTCCGTTAATGGACATGGTAGGCAACATGTCGGTCCGGTCAGGTTCGAACAGATACGGCCGTCTATGTCTGCAATTTCGGGACGTGGTTAGACATATTTTCGAATGTCAAAGATAATTGTTAACTTACAACCACCCGTGGCAGGAAAGTTAGAGGCGTCTAAGAAGGGCGCCTGGCACCCAGTACTTAATAACGGTGACGACATCGTTCCACGAATTGCTGCGGTGTATTCGGCGCAAGTGTTTGTATATATATCTATATTTCCTCCTTAAGACCCTCAGGTTTCGTAGCAATGGAGTTCGACTTGATGCGCGGTCCAGCAGGTCCAGACGAAAATACCCAGTATGGCCAATGTTGCGGGGAGTTGGATATATGATGGACCGAGGCCCTGATGCTGCCTGGACAAATCACGTCGCATACATATGAAGCTATGCGCGTAGTTGTCGGCAGCGAAGACGCAATTCTTACAGTGACGTGCCAGAAATCGGAAAGGAGTCAAATCTGGAGGGGGGGTCACACACTGGGGCAGGAGGGATGGGACATATGTATGAATACGGCAACAGAGAACAAGCAATGTGCCTGTATGGCGTGCACATGAAGGAGTCAATGTCAAGAAGAAGCATGGGGCGGGTAAGCGAGAACGATTACCAGGGCGGACCTATGGCGGGACCGGGGTAGACGAAGCAGGGGATTTGCCATTGTACCCACGCACCGTATTCTGAGCAGCGCTTTCGAACTGTGCAGAGACTCGGCCGTCGTTGGTGGACCTTGGCCCAACAGTCTCTCTACCAGTCTGGTGTTCGTGCTGTGAGTGGTGGGAAAGAGTGGCTCCAATGCGGAGGTTCGTGGAGCCTCGGGCAGGCCTCTTGGTCCAGTCGGCGAGAACAGCAGCGCCACAGCCAGTGTTCCTGGGATCTAGCTCGGTCTTGGGAGACATGTGCTTCAGAGACAGCGGGATCTCATTTGTCGCACCACATGGCCAATCATAAGTGCGACGTCAAAAGTCTCGTCATAACAGTCGATAATAAGAACAGTCATATAAATTGGATATCACAGGATTCTCGTTTGATTGCTTCTTGGCCACAAAACGGCCCAAGAGATCTTGAAGCTATTGACCCTTGGCATCGGAGTAATGGGACTCGACGATGCCATTATGCAATGAATGTTACGTATAGGCCATCCACCAGTGGACTTGGTAAACCGAGTTATATTCTTTTTCGCCCTAATAACTCTCCCCAACATTGAAAGTAACCATTCCATCAAGGATACCCCCTGCTACCTTGGCCTGCTTAATCCCTTTCTTTTTCTTCTTGGCTAGGACATTCTAGATGATCGTACTCCATTCGTTAATAACAACATCCGAGTCTATACCAGCTAGGGAAATATTCGTAACATTCATTTCAGGTAACGCAATACAGCGGCTTTCGGTATGTGAAGACGAGGTTTCCCACAGCTGCGTGGTACTTTGTGCGAAGGTCTATCGAAATATGTTCTCCAAGAGTCTATAGATTCTCATTAAGGTACTTTACCCACGCGTTGGTATGCGAGTCATCGGTCGACAATATTGGCGTCTGTATCATCTCTGTACTATTGATGTTCTCAATAAAATCCTCCTTTACAAACTTGCGAAGCTGTTCAGTGATGGAACATGCAGTCCGTTTCCCAGACCCATGTTCCTGCATATGCAAGTGACGAGATGGTTCATACAAAGACTTAAACGTTGAAACAACGAGAGCAAAAGTGCTCGTGACAGGTAATCTGAAACCTTGATAGTGGAGCTGTGGTGGGCTTGGGTCGGCGCTTTTAGATCTGGCCGTCAAACACGACTTTGCAAGGGACAAGTGAGTCGATCAAATTCGCTTGCAACGTCTCATCAACGCCCGGAAGTAATCAGGAAATATCTTCAGATGCTCCATACTCTCAGCTAGTAGGCAGAAGAGGTGATTCTTACGTGCATAGTCTGGTTCCGACTATCGTGATAACGGCCAGCCCTCCACACCGGCTAGGACGGCTTGGGGGTCAGCATGCAGGTACCAAATGTTACCGTATTTTATTGAAATCTTTTACGTGATGCTCAGGCACCCGATGGGAAGAGTTGTTCGGAATAAAGCAATGAAGTCCCTGACTGATAATGATACGACCTGCGTTGCAAGCCGAAATATGATGTGTTCCATGCAGCTCTCATATGTATAAGGTAAACATACTATAGGTTATCTTCAGGCTCATATTCTTAAATCGCAATACAAACTTGTTAGGCAAAAAATAGGACCAGGTTTTGGCCTTCGTTAAATGTTATATGGTTGGCCATTTATTCGCTAATAAAGGCCGTGCCACAGACCGACTTCCAACGAGGACATAGTTAATTGTCTCGCATCAGCTCGCATGCCTACTCTCTTTCGGTCAAGCCCCTTAGAACGATGAAAGTTCGATGAATGTGACGCCCATGATAAGTGTGCGGCTCGAGCCCTGCTTGGAACTGTCGTACCACCTGTTGTGCGACAGTAGTAAGATCAAGCAACGAGTCCTACGCCGTACTTGGTACAGCTTCTTGGCAAGAATAGGCGGGTACTTTATTTTAGGCGGATGTATGTATGTCTCGGATCTCACATATCTCAGCCCTGTCAACTCCCGGGTTACAATACCCAAGAATACCCCCCTGAATCGTAATCTCTTTCCTATGTCTGCCCCCGATGCTCCGACGATCTCAGTAAAAGACCACTTGAGAATTCAGAGGGGAGAAGCTCTCAGCACTTGTGCTGTCTGTGCACATATTTAGTAGAATTTTCTAAGTATGGAGTAGAAAGTTCCTAACTACGGAGCCAGTGAACGATGGAAGCGTCGGGACTGAATGTCCCGCTGGGAATGGCGTACACTCACCGCGTGCAATTTAGCTGCGACCTAATGCTCCCGCTTCTAATAAAGATTTTATAGATACGCCGGACTTGTCATTAATCGATTGAGCTTCCCTCATCTCCAGCTCCATGCTATTTCTGACAACACTTTCGGCTCCCCGGGCTTTTTATGTGACTTGCCTCAAGCTAATTTACGACCAATGGCGCCGAGATGCACCAAGACTGTTCTGCGGCTAATACGAAAACACGGGGATTAAGTATAGAATCGAGCAAGCTCCGACGCAGCGGAACGCCTCATTTCGAGATGAAGTGGGGGCACTGATTAGCGTCTTCCTTTCTTCACAGCACCGGTCCAACCTTTGAAGAGCTGTTACCTAACGTCAATTATACCAAAGATGGTCCATGAAAACACGTGCGCATGTAAGTATATGAGATTGTCGGCAAGAGGCACAGTGTTAGCAGCTTCGAGGGTTTGTTCCTTTGCACCTGTGTGGCGGGAGCTGAACGTGTCTCTATAAACGCCGACAACAGCCTATGAGGGCCGTAAGCACGGAATTGGAGTGATACACGTGAGTATTGGCGTAGAGCCAGCGACGCGTTAGGCTCTGCACACCAGCCAACGTCATCAGTCTTCGTCATTCTCTTTCGAGGTTGGTTCTTGCTTTGCCGCGACTGAAGAGCTGAGAGCGTATGCATACCATACTCATTTCGACGAAAGCTTCCCATGTTCAATGGGTCATACCAACAGAAACAGGGAATGAGACCGCGAGGGGTCGCGTATCTTCCAAATGTCCAGTCGGACCGTAACACCGCGACGGCGGAACCTTTGCCACAATCTGTTGGTGCTGCTGCAACTTAATATTGTGGCGGAACGAGAAGTTACAGCATGCTTGGAAGCGATAGTACATTGTCGTTGGCGATTCTGTTGCGCAATCGTCAAAGGCATCATCTAATTTTCTATCGGTCCGAGACCACCCCATGGAAATCTTCCAGAACAAAATCCCTAGCTTGCAAGGAAGGTCTTCCGAGAAAAAGCAAGCGGCCTAAATTTTGACCAGTCTAGTTGCGTGCTGTCCTGAGCTAATGTACCTAAAAAGGTGCTGCTTGACAACAGCTCCATGCTTCTCAACGTTATCTGACACACTACGTATGCAAAAGAAAAAAAAATACGATGATATCTTATTCATAGAAGCAAATGATTCCTAGTTAAGTGGTTGACTAGGTTTATTCTGTACTATCCGCAAATAACAGATCTGAAGGATTTTTCCAAGCCCAGGATGCAAAGGGCCGGTGCCGTCCGCCTAGGGCCTGATTCCTCATGGAGTACTGTACATGTCAGCCCAAAATTCCAGGCAATTCCCTCGCTATAACGCAGCCACCTATTCTTGCTCCCGCTTTTCCGCGGCCGGGCTGCCACCCACCTTCCGTACTCCGTACGAACCACTCTGCATGAGGCTGTCGAGAGTCAAATGTTCTGGACTTGCCTTGCTTCTGAGTTCAGAAGGCAGTCGCGTGCAGCTTTGTTCACTACGTGAAAAGATGGTGAGGCGCATGGCTGTGTCACGAATTACTAGTAAGTGCCTAGGTAAATCACATGCTCCCTGGGCTAGCATGTTTGAAAATATGCAAGAAAAACGCCTCGACGCTGCGCAATGCAGGTAGCCAAAGGCTCACGCTCTGTAAAGTGCCCTTTGAGGTACTCAAGGCTTCGCATACTATTAGTTGTGCAGAGTGTGGATCGTGCTAGCAAAAACGTGGGTGTTCTAGGTCTTCCATCCATGGCAGCTAATTGTGATTCTTTAAATCTCAGACACATAGTGCGATCTCATGTCAGCTTGAGATATTAGCTAGTTGACACGGAGATGTTGTGAATTTTACAAGTCAGAAAGGAGATATGTTTGATCAATACACCATTTTCAATTTGCATCAGGATCCAGGTTTGAGAAAATGTAGGCACTCGACAAGCTTGTCACATGCCAAATACGATCGATGTGTTCGTGACTGCGTGTGCCATTTGACATGCCCAGCAAGAACTCAATGTTGGGATTAAAAAGCGGCGATGCACCTGTGTGATGCAGATACATGTGATACGGCGATCTTCATGTATAGCGAAGGCTATGAAACCTCGGCCATTAAGTTGAGGATTCTCTCCCTCGCTGTTCCCTACTACCCAACCACCTACTACTGCGTAGGCTTGCGAGTTAGGGATTATTGAATGCGCCGGGGTAGGCACGAAAATTAAAGCCCGATCTTTTGATTCCATACCCCGTGCATTTCGGTATGACTAGTGGTCCTAGGCAATAGCAAAGCAACATATTAGCTGGAAATTTTGTGCTGAAAATTACCCCTGAGAGGCTATACCAGATCCTCGGCTCATCCATGGCGACTAAAAAGACCGAGTATAACAGAATAGATTAATTGACGTCTTCATTGATGATACGCATTATTTCGATCGCCACAACTGAAAAAAGCAGTGTAAGTCGGAGTTGCTGAGAAAAATGACTTAATGCGGATTGTTGAGTGAGAAGTATTTGACAATAGAGTCGCTAAGCAATCCCGAATGAGCACCAATCCACTGAGTATAAGTGACATTGAAATCGAGTTTCGATTCACATTACGCATGATGCATTTGTACAACTTATCTTAGATCCTCATGCGCTGTAGATACGGTTACACATCGTATTCATGACATGGTGACTTGAGAATACAAGTGTTTCCCATGACAGATTCTCGTTCTGTCTCAGCTGACAGCCCAGCGGAGTGCAATCATCAGCATTAGGCAGAGATAGATTTCGGTAGTGTCCAGCCCTACGATAAAACGATCGATCAAAGCCTCAGACAACATTATGCGGGGGAATAGATGGGTATCTGTCGCTGTTTTAAAGGAGTCAAAAAGGTTGGTGTAGGTCTGGCTGGCCAAAAATGGCGGAGAGCGCGTGATGCTCTTAACATACCGAGGGACGATCACTTTCGGCCGAATCAAACCTGTAAATCCTCTCATTGGTAGTCCGAACTAACATCCATCAATTTTCGAACACTCGTATTGGCTGCTTTGCAAAGCGGCGTTGTGTCAAGTTTGTCGCGGTGATGTCTGGTGCGCGTACACCATGCGAACATGCCGTTCCCCGCCTCCGCAATGCCGGCAGAGCGCCGTACATCAACACCGGTTGATACCCGGGCTCTTGCTGAATCGTGCAGATAGCATGCCTCTTTACCAAATCACTAGCCGAGAACGCCACGGCCGGGGTGATGATCTTAGCCAGTTCGCACCCCTCCTTGGAGATCAGGAGGGGAGGTTGGGTTGGAGAAAGGTTCTGTGGTGGTCGTGAAAGTGCCGATGAATTTCAACGGCCGTGGCACCAACTACGGATTACGGTTAGGCGACTTGGATAGAGGTAGCAGGACAGTACGTGCAAATTACGCCGTACAGTAGAGCCCCCTCGTAATCCTGCCACCAACACGGCGGATGCCTCGAACCCACACGAGGACCCCTGGGTCGCACCAAAGGCTGTCCCACGGCCGGGCCGAATGCAGCAACGAGGTACGTTGTCTTGTTCTCTACTGAGAAAACTCCATGACTGGCCGGGAGTGTACCGAAGACAGGATGTTCTCTCAATTGCTGGCTTCCGGGATGTAATGAATGAGGCGCAACCTAACGGAAAAGTTTTTGGTTGGCACGGCTGCCATCGCAGACGCCTTCTCTCTTTGACGTAATGTTAGCCTCAAGATGAAGAGATGCACCTCCTATTCTGGGCCATAGGTTGCAATTGGGCGGCATACTATTGTTATCGGTGGCGGCCTTTACACATGACCGGAATAGGAAGTTGAGAGTCTGGAAGGCAAGTGGTATTTCAGAGTGTACCACATAAACATCATAATAAAGCCCATCTATCACATACCAACCTCACTTTTAGGTATGACCTGACCTCATGGGTAGGTACTTGTGTATTTGTAGTAATTTGTAAACATTACAGGCAGACTCCAAGGCTCAAATGTCCTATCTCCAACGGTTAAGCCTCACGTGAACCATTTAAGCTCAGTACACATCGGGATCACCTTGCCGTGGGCGGGAACTACGTCTAGTGCCATTGTCGCGCAAGAAAGCACGTGTGTCGCCAGTGCCTATTAGGTAGGTCGACTGAGGTCACGATGGTCACTCGGGAAATGTTTCAGATCTTGGAGTAAAAAATAGACTGAAAAGAGGGCATTAGGTAGCGCCTCTCGAAGGCATCATCAGCGACGATCTATCTCTACCTCGTCCTATTCTTCATCGCGGTCGAAACTCGGCAATTTCCGCGACTCAGGTTTAAGAAATGCGACCTTCATGATGCTGTCTAGATATGGTCAATGATACGAGTCTCATCCCACGAGAAATCACCATTTTTGCCCGGGTTACCTGATGTAAGCTGCGAAACAAGAATCGAACTATGTTAATCATTGAATGACCTATCAGATAACCATTAACACCGTCGCACTTCGTGGTGTCTTAAATGTACTTACGCAAAACATGCATGAAACAAACATATATGTCTTGTGCCTCGAGCTCTCATTTGCATCTCTCATATTTTGAAAATTTGCGTTGCAGATTTTCTGTTTGATCATATCATAGAAAGATCCTAGTATATATGTTTCGCTTCCGACATTGCATCGTGTCGCTTGTCGCTAATCATGGTGGTGAAAAAAAAAAAAAAAAGGTCGTCAAACTTACCTGGCAGACGAAGTTTGGCTCAAACGAGCAAAGCGCCGAGCTGCCGGTTTCAGGCTTGAAGATGTGGCTGGCAGCCCCGTTTAGCTCACCGCGCACTAGGAAGCACCTGCTTCGTCAGGCATGTCGAGCCTGTCTCTGTTGTCTAACGATCATTCTCAACGGCCCTTATCTACACGATTGCTCGCTTACTTGCTCGTTCATTGATTTGGCATTGCCTCCAAATCCTTTTCGCCCCTCCCAAGTCAACAATTGACATCATCAAACCCGCCAGAAATTGCGGGGAGTGCGGGAGCTGATGCTCGATTGAGCATGTCCACGAATGCTGTTGTCCAGGACACTGCTGAGACGCTCGGCTTTATCCGAAACAGGAGTTGCACCGCAGGCAACATTGTCTCTGCCGTGTTAGACATCCAGAGATGTGCCGTGACCCGGGACAACTGGATTAAATCCCTTGAGTGTCTCTCACTGGACGCAGATTATGAGAGCGAACCAAGTGGCAAGCGTCAACGGCTGGCCAATGGCGATAGTGTAGCTTCTTCGTACGCTCCCCAGCTTCTGCGACGCACATACTTAAACCCCGTGTCGGATTCGGAAGGCGGCAGAGAATATGTTGCTGTCTCGTACACGTGGAACGCCTCCGATGAAGAGGAGGACAATGGAGACGGCCGCAGCTTCGGTGGCTATCTCGTCGAATCCCGGAAGACGGGCGAGCTGGCACAGCCTAGTAATGTGAGAGATGTAGTCTGGGAACGCGTGCTGAACTATGCCGAGCATGTAAAATGCCAAAATCTGTGGATCGACAGAGAGTGTGTTGATCAGACAAATGAGGCTGCAAAGGGAATAGCAATCCAGAATATGCATCTAGTGTACAGCCTCAGTCGAAGACCAGTTGCTCTTCTCACGCGTACGATCGAAACTGAAGAGGAGCTTGACATACTAGTGAGCATATTGTTAGGAGACGTTCGGATAGAAGAGGAGGCCGCGGCCATAGTTCTCCTAGACGACATCACGTCCAACCTCTGGTGGCAGAGAGCATGGACCTTTCAAGAGGACTATAAAGCATCTATACGCATGACACTCGTCATCCCACATGAGTCGTTCTTGGAGAAGCCTAAGCTAGATGCACGAGATTTCTCGAACCGCCCGCTTTTGGGAACACTTCCCGGAGAGATATGTATCAAATCAGCCGACTTCAAGAGGCAGGCTACAGGATTCTGCCTGTCATATCGCAGGAAATATCCAGAGATGGAAGAAATCTGCAACAAGATCTTGATGACGGCTGGCAAATACAACGTACTTTTACGGGATGAAGAATCACCCCCGAACTCACAACACGCTATATCGCGCTCCATGACCCCGACGATCTTCGCCGACATGGGCCGTCGCGGGATATCAACCGAATCAGACCGCCTGGCCATCGCGGCCAACTGTTGCGGTTACACCAAGCGACTAGACACAACAGCACTTAACCGCCGGCGCTGCAGCTTGTCTATCTCGTTACTCGCTCTCTACCTTCTGAACGGCGAGATCATGGAGAATGACCCGCAGCAGAGCCACGGCACTCTCAAAGATACCATATTTTCATATCTCGCAAAGCAATCACTGCAAAGCTTCCGGCCCCCAGTCGACGAAGAACTAACGTTCATCAAGAGTTGCCGGTTCGTAGACCCTCTGCTTACGGTCGAGGGGACTCAGACGCGCGGCCATCTTTGGCGACTGGGGAAAGTCATCCGTCGCAGCCCGCTCAAGCATGATAAGTACTGCACACTCTCGCCACTGGAGACATTCGCCACGGAGCTACATTACAAGGCGTACGGCGCGGCATATACTGACCTCGCGACGAGTCTCTATGCCTGGACACATCAGGAATCGAACGCTGCCGCGGCGGCTGCGAAGACGCATCACTTGCGTCCCAATAACAATCATAATCACCAACATCATAACCATTACCATAACCACCAGCAACATCAGAACGGAAATCGCAATCCCCTTTCCCACTCGCGACCATGGGGCTGGCGGGACTGGATGGCCAACGAAGTCGATACGGCACTCCTCGAGGGCAAAGCATTGCGTCTCGCGAGCCTTGTCAGTCCTGCTGACATGCAAAATAACGCAGGCCACACTACAGCGAGCTACAACGCGATCTTTGTCGGGGACGACGGCGAAGACTGGGCCTCGGAGGACGAGGAGGAAGAGGACGACTCTGATGAAACCGAGCCCGAGTCGCAGCAGCAACAGCAACAGAGAAAGGACGACGACGGTGTCCGTCAGAAAGAGAAGAAGAAATCGTGCCACACGGCCGTTAGTTATGCGTTCACGTCTATTGGCTCCACGAAGCAACATGCTTATATGCCGGCCCGTAAAAACGTCTCGCTCGAGGTCCGTGTCGAATGGTCTGGCGATGTAGACGGTGGTGATGCAGCGGGCGTAAGTATTGCTGGAGGAGCAAGCTATCCGAAGTTGTATGTCAAGCGCTGGCTAAACGGACTCTGTTTCGCTGGCGGACAACACCAGGCCACTGTGCTCTTTCCTTGGCCGGCGGAGTTGCTTGCTATGAGCAGCAGCAGCGCGGCATGAAGTCTTGGGACCGGGTTCTTGCTGTTTGGCTTCTACATTGGATATCTTACATTGGATACTCGGCAACTTTGGAGGTGGCAGTGAATAATCAATCGTCTCTGTGTAGACGGGCACTTTGTCATAGATAGGGGCTAATCTGTATCGTGTTTGCACTTACTCTAGGTACATGGTAGAGAAGCATCAGCATAAGAAACATAGTTATCCTTTTATCTTTGAAGAAACATCCTTCCGTACATTAGAGTATATGATTGCACAACTTGCCTCTTTCTTACCGTCACTATTCTCCTGCTTCACCCAAGCTATGTATACCTACTTGGCTTTTGAGCCATTGCTAAGGCTACCCCTTTAAATCCTTCGTTTCAGTAGAGGATGATCATATCTGTAAAGTTTTCTTAAGATATGAGTAAGCTGATGTTAATAAACTGGAACTGGCATGGTGTAGCGCAAGTTTCCAGTTTCTATTCTTGCTTTCTCAGGTAGAAGGGTGCTACACACATAACGAACGCGGTTTAAGATGAAGTCCAAGGAGGTGTTGAATTCTGAAGCTATTGACAAAGCTACCCAGCAAGTATCGCTTCGATTCATGCAAGGGGCATACTGACAGACGGGTTCTCCCAATCTCCTTAAGTGATTCTGCTCCTTCCACAAGATATCCGTCGTGAGGGAAAACAATACGATTTGATACAGTTCAATAGGTGCTTCGCGATTTTCTCATTCATCACTATCATCATCAATGACATGTCGCCTGCGCTTTGGGGCCCCTAAATCCCTCCGTACAAGCTCCTCATTACCGTCATCTTTATCTTCTACATCAACCCTTGAATGCTTTCCCTGAGCAACAGGCCTTTTATCTTTGATAAACTGGCTCATGGTGGGCAAGTCGTCATCGCTATAATCTTGCTCGCTATCAAATGTCGTCGGTTCATAATACGGCCTCACTTTTTGCAGCTTGAATTTTCCGGGCGTGGGTGTGTTGGATGACGGTATAGATATGGGAGAAGCAGGAGAAGTTGAATGTCTCTGGGCACTTGACGTGACGAAGTTGCTTGATGTTGCCACGTCATCCCCAACAATGAATCCTTCGAGGTCTGCGCCGTCATCTGAGTCGTCCGTTAACTCAAGGTCGCTTGTCCGTCGACAGTCGTCACCCTCGTCAGCACTCTCGTCGTAGATGGCTGTGGTTGAGGCTTTCTTCGATCTTTCTCGGGGGCGTTTGGGTTTCTTGGGGGCCTTGGACGTCGAGTTCTTTGGTTTTGACATAACCTTTGATACACCCATTGATTGTGTCGTGGCTCGCTTCGAGGGAGCAGCCGTGGTGGTCGATATTCCCTTTTTGGACCTTGCGCGAGCAAGAGCAATTGATAACTCCTCGAGCTCGTCATCGTCATCACTGCCATGCTCGAGATCTCTTTGAGTAGGTAGAGGGTCAATTTTTCTTCTTTTTGGGGGTGGCGGTGCCTCTTCCGTAGAGCTGTCCGAGTCAGAACCGTAACGAGGCAAGGGTAACTCTTTGTACAGGTTGCGGGTTGTAGGTCTGCATTTAGAAAACTGCGATTTCGCTAGCGTCTGAAAGAGCCTGACAGCGCGTTTAGTGTATGAGCCATGCTTGAGGAGAACAGTTTTTTGTCGAACTCTCTGAGCTGCAGGGTGTGCTGTCAACTTTATTTGTTCAATAAACTCCGTTGTATCTCGATGTTGGTAAGGGAGATTGGTATACATTTTATTCAATTCGTCATTCTGTTTTTTGCTAAGAAGGACTCGATTAAGATCTGGTATGTCTGCAACTTCTTGTTCTTCCTTTGAGATTGTCCTGGTCTTCTTCTTTGGCTCCGGTGCTTGACCAAGCATCGATCCCACGGATTGGAAGCCTGTCTCTACGCCATCAGGCATGTGGAATTTCTTGGGTGGCTTCTTTTTCCTCGATTGCCTTTTCTTGGGGTCTGGGAGTCCTGTTTGTTGTGTGTTTTCCAACGGAATGTCAACCGCTCTCATGTCAACTTCTGGCTGAATGCCTCTTGGGACTATCCTGGTCGAAAGATCGTGCCGAAAATTGAACCGGCCGCCGTCACAAATCATTTGCTGCATCTTCTCATAACCGTCTTTAGACTTTGAATAGTTGTCTTCCTCTTTCCCTCGCATCAACAATAGGACAACCTTGCCAGCTCGCTTCCTGCCCGTGCGACCCATTCTTTGCAACATGCGAATGGGAGAGGCCGACGCATCATAGCAAATAATCAAGTCCACCTGGCCAATATCAAGACCTTCTTCACCAATGGAAGTAGCAACAAGAACATTGAATTCGCCTTCCTTGAATTTCTGTATTCTTTGGATTTGTTCGGGCTGTTTCATTCCTTCGGACTTTTTCGAGTCGGCCTGACCAACGAACACGGCAGCTCGAATGAGTGGCTTATGCGTATTCAGAACCCGGACGATCTCTTCGGCGCTGTCACGGTATTCGCTGAATACGATAATTCGCGTGTTAGACGAAACGTTGCCCTCGCGACCCTCTCCTGCATCCATGAAATGGTTCAGAACGGTGTCCGATAGATAAGTTAGTTTCGGATGGCCGACAAAGTTGGGGTCTTTGTACCATCGATCTATGCTGCTCATCATCTCTTGGAAGCTTTTATTCTCAACAATCTGCCGTTTGTTTTTTGAGCCTTTCTGCCCTTTTGCTTCAGTCTCATCTCGGAATAGTACTAGATTGTCGTAAAAAGGTTTGATGCCATGGAAGTTGAGTAGCTTGATTGCGTGTGCCAAGCTGCTCAAAACCGAAAATATAGCCATCATCATAAATTTGACTCCTTGGTTGGCACCTTTACCAGGACCGGCCATCCATTCTTGCTGTGCTTTCACCAAGCCGTAAACGGTAAGAGACATAGGGTCGCGGCTATGGTAGGTGTTTTGTTGATTCAGTTTTTCGACGAGCGGCTTTAGGGTCTCGGTGAATTTTTCTTTGATCCAACCCATCTCATCCGATGGATATAGAAGAATAATCTCTTCATCTCTCTGGTGAATATAAGGTCGGATGTCGATCGAGTTCTCTGTGCGAATCTCCACAGATGACACCCCCAGCCCATCAATAACCGCCTGGACAGCCTCCACTTTGGAGCCGGGAGTGGCTGTCAAGGCAAGTATACGGAAACTGCTAGAGAAGCGGCGGATGAAACTGACCACTTTCACATAGGCGTAGTTTCCTGTTGCGCGATGGGCTTCATCAATGACTAGCAAGCCGATAGACTTAGGGTCAGCACTTCCGGATGATAGATCGTTCTCCAAGGTCTGGGGAGTCATGAAGAAGACTCGTTTCGATTCCCACTCTTCAGCTCTGACGGCTGGATCAACCTCTCCAGTCAGTAGAGTGGTCTCTGACCTGGGGATTCCGGCTATGTTGAAACAAGCGTCAACTTGCTGGGAGACAAGAGGTTTGGTGGGGGCGACGAAGACGAGCTTGGCGGTTTTCATCCAACGAAAATAGTTGAGCATGACGGTGGCTGCAATGAAAGTTTTTCCCAATCCTGTAGGCAGGGCCACGAGGGTGTTGTTGAAGAGGCCATTCTTGACAATGCTGAACTGATAGTCTCTGGTTGGGCCCAAATTGGTTGGATAAACCCAAGTCTTGAGAGCGTCAAGGTCAAGATTATGATGAGTCGGATTTTCCGGAGGCATGTCGGCACGGAAAACGCGATTTCTATTCGATGAAGAGGGTGCAGAAGCTTGGACTGACTGAGCAAATTGCCCAAATAAAGTGGTCTGGCGAAGCGAAGAAGTCTGGCTACCCAACCGGGGCGTAGGCTGGGAAGGACCATTGCGATTCATTTGTGGAAAGGTCATTTCAGTCTGTGGGCGCTGGCTTGTTGAAGCGGGCAATACTCTGGATTGTTGATTACTGGGTGGCTCTTGACGAGTTGGAGGAGGAATCTGTGTTGCTGCAAAGAACAAGTCTTCATCGGCGATATCATCGCCATCGTACTCATCTGAGTCCATGTCGTAATGCTTTCTTAAGGAAGGTGTGGTGAAGACGCAGTGACGCGCTTACCCCCCCAGATGGTTTTGGACGTGAACTTGGGAAGGAGGTCCGTGGCGTGACAGCCACTCATGTACGCAACGCTGCCTCTCCTGCACCTTGAATTCCCAAGCGCGCAATAGTGATAGACTGAGTGTTGAACAATATCGGAAGGACATTCGGAACGTGAGAGCTACAAATGTGACAAGAAATACTACATTCTTGCTTTCGAAGCAGGCAAATGAAGGCTAGTACTTCGTAAAGTGGCAGAGTACGGTACCATGTCCTTGTTAGAGGTACTACCTAAGCACTAACCTTAGCGCGTTCATACCTGGGCGTTTTTCAGTGGGTTCCATCGCGCGTGATCACGTGCCATCTCGACTTATCAGCTAGCGAGCTGCAGAATTACCCCTACTATCTGTCGTCTAATCAGAACAAATGATAAACCTCTAAAGAATGTTGTGAGGTGGTTGCCTGACAAGATTGAAATTCCAGGCAGCGACATATGGGTAAGTGCTAGGTTGACTGGTAGTCAATGGGAAGTCACAACGAACTAGCTTAGCTAGGTCCGGTTCCTGGAGCACAGCCAAAGAAACATCTGGCGACAGCTGCCAAAGCGGGACACTGTCTGAGTCATCCGTTCTACAGATAGCATATTGGACCATTGATGGGAAGATTCAATGGCCCAATTTCTCCCCACTCCACTTTGCAGCAGCCTTTTGTTCCGACGTCACTTTTCCTCTTTCTCACACCTCTTCTTCTTTCAACCTCGATCACCACACACAACCGTCGACGCTGCGTGTGGTATCCTCGTGTTTCTCTCTCTTCCGATCACACCTAAACCCGTTCTTCGCTCTGAGTAATCATTGCTACGATCACCTCTGAGCAATCTCCACCATTCCTACTGCTGCAATCAAATTTCACCACCTTCCCAGCGTCTGGTCGCTTGACCTGTCGACCACCCATCATTCACCACCACAATCACCCTGCGCTTCTAACGCCTTCAGCCCGTCTCTCCCATCCGGTCATCTACTTCTACCTCTACTCCTACGTCTCGCGACAACTCCTCTGCGATGGCTCCCACAGGTCCTAAGAAGGGCGCCGCCCCCAGTGCACGCGAACTGCGCAATGGCACAACAAACAACGGCAAAGCAAGCACCCGCAATGGCATCTCTAAGCGTCGCGCTGCTGGCCCCACCAGAACCGATCGAGACGGCGACTTGGACATGGGCGCATCTATCACAACCAACGGTGCCTCTCGCGCCCCCAGCAAGCGTTCCAAACCCCACGCCAACGCCGCTCCGTCCGCCGCACCACCGCGAGGGCCTTCTCGACAGCCGAACAAAAACACAATAAAAACAAAGCAAATCATAGAGCGTGCGCTGAGTGGTGGTCATGACGGCATCACTACTCGCAGCGCTGCCCGCCCCGTTATTCTGAAGGTCGAGGGCTTGAAGGCAAGCAGGGCCGCAACTAATGAAGGAGGTGGTTTGAAGGACCTCTTGACTTTCATCGAGCGCAAATCCAAAGCAGCTGGACATCTCTCCCACAACGTCAGGATAAAGAAGGTATGTTATAGATTTCTCCCCACAGGCCTGGGAGGTTACGACGCGACAGACAATCTCTACACTCGTTATCATGCCATTTAGCTCGCAAAAACGAAAGAGATAGACAATCTCAACTACGCCGCGTATCCATCCCCGGGATCCTAGATCATGTCAAGGTTTTAATGCCTTGCTAACATCTAGCAGTCACATATCAGAGGTGACTTCGTTTACATCACGGTTAGCAAGGAAGATTCAGAAGAGATTCTCAAGATCAACAATTTCGTCTTTGCCGGCGCCACTCTCACCATAACCGAGGCCAATGAAGACACCGATCTCACACCAGCACTCTCTTCCACAACACTCGAGATCAAGGATCAGCTTCGCTCCGTCCTCAGCACGCGCTACATTGTGGAAGCCAAGCTGTTGAACCTGTCGACCCTCGGCAAAGACCCTACTCTCAATCAGATGGGTCTCCTCGCTGGCAGCACCACGCCCGAAAAGGTGTTCCAGGCCCTGATGGCAGTGTGCGATGGCCTTTTCAAGACACCGCAAGACAAGCGCAACGCAGTCTCCAGCATCAGCCTTGCAGGAAACAATATTGATGACGTTTCCCAAGTCAAATCTCTCGCCGACACGTTTCCTGACTTGCTGAATCTCGATCTCAGTCAAAACCAGTTCCGGGACATCAAAGGTCTCTCAAGGCTGCGGAACCGTTTTCGTAACCTCCAGACGCTTCTTCTTAACGACAACGTCATCGAGACTGCCAATCCAAACTACAAAGCAGAGCTCATGACTTGGTTCCCGAAACTACTGAATCTCAGCAACACCCAGGTCCGGACGCCCGAGCAGGTAGCTGCTGAAGAAGCTGCCTCTCGACCCACTCCGATTCCACAGTTTGGACCTGATTTTCGAGATATTAACCGTGTTGGCGAGGGCTTCATTACAGAATTCCTCCAGCTGTATGATGCAGACCGGGACAATCTGGCCGCCAAGTACTACGACGAGCAAAGCACATTCTCTGTCGCTGTCAACAACCAATCTCCACATGATCCCAATGTCCCGTTGCCATCGTGGAGCTCCTACATCAAGTACTCGCGTAACCACATCAAAATCAGCTACGACAACACGAGACAACAACGATTGTTCACTGGTCTTAGTCAGATACAAAAGGTCTGGCAACTTCTTCCTCGCACCCAGCACCCAAACCTTGCATCTCAATTCGATAAGTACATGGTCGACTGCCATCCCATTCACGGGCTAGCCGATCCTTCGGGCCAGAGCATGCAGGGTGTAGACGGAATGATCATGACAGTTCAAGGCGAGTTTGAGGACCAGGAGCCTGGCACCACCCGGGTAGCTAAACGCAGCTTTACGCGAACGTTCGTGCTAGGACCCGGACAACCTGGCCGGAATCCCATCCGCGTCATCAGCGACATACTTGCTGTCCGGGCGTTCAATCCGCTACCCACCCAGGTTCCGGTTACCCAAACAACAACACCATCTGTTCCTACTGAGGACCAGAAACAACAAATGATCCTCGAACTCTGCAAGCAGACTGGGATGACGGCAGAATACTCACGATTCTGTCTCGAACCCGCAGGATGGAACCTTGCCCAGGCTCTAGCCTCCTTCAATGCAAAAAAGGTAAGACTTTTGATATGAATAATTACAAGCTACGGTACTAACTTGCATTTACTTAGGCATCATTACCCTCGGAGGCTTTTGCCACCACGTTGTGACGGCTCAACAGAGGATTTCCACGAAACAAACAACAACATCAGGAGGTGTATCTGCATTAATCAAGGAGTAAGGGATGACCGGACAGGGCGAGCGGCTTATTTTCCCCTTTGACCTCTTTCCATGCGTGTATATAGAAAATTGTTTCATGGTCAAAGGCTGTTTGAGGCATCGTGACCATCACCTAGGTGGATAAAGGGGTGGATTAGGAAAGGTCAAAGGCTGGTGTTTCCTGAAGAATCAATATCACAAGCGTCCTACAAGTCTTCGAGTATGCTTATCCGCATCTCTAGAACCCTCTGACAAATGAGGAGGTAATTCTCAACTAGTGAGCTTTCACTGAAAAGGAAAAGAAAACATTGGGTTTCCCAGAATAGAATGTGTTGTAAGGAACTATGCGGACTACTCAGACACAATCCGCAACTCGTAGTCACTGATAAAAGTCCGGAATACTCGACAAGAACAATGCTGGATTTCAAGACCTCTCGTAGACAGAGGCATTATTTTAGGTAGATTGACATCACTACATATGCTTATCCTCCATAATTCCTACGAGGTGAGAGCCACCATGATCTGCAGTGATATACAAAATTGGTCTTGTGACAATTCATGTGCGCTGACGACATTTCGTGACGACTACATAGCAGAGGGCAAAATCATTTCTTGCCCTTCAGATATTAAAGGTGGGCGAGGGTGAATGTGTTGCTGGTGACCTATGCTGACGGCCAATTACAACAGTAGCGCAGGAAAAAGGACGTTGATTACCTATACAACAACTGTAATTAACCTGTGAAAGAGCCGTCACCAATGGGATAACACAAGAGAGCCTACATTAGTCGATCAGATGATGCACTGCGGGCGGGCTGCTGTGGCCTGTGCCGCGCGCGTTGGTCCGCTGCTCGGAACAGGCCCCGAGAAGTCGTATTGATTCGCTGTGGGTTGTTAAGAGCTGGTCGCAACTTCTAAGTACCAGGCGTGGCGTTCCCCTTTTTTTTTTTTTTTTTTTTTTTTTAGAGATCTGATAGGTTCCGGGCGCTTATGTGACCCTGGGCTATTTATGTACATGTAGGTAGGTAGTTTAGGTAGGTAGTTGTGTTATGTAGTTACTTATCGTTGAGAGAAGGGAGCTGGAGATTTATGTTTTTTGTCCTTCGGGTTTTCGTCTTTTCTTGATTACGATTTGCTGGTTGTTTATGCGCCTCATGCATCTTCCCGCTGGGGATTCTGTAGTGGCGGCGTCATTGGTGCGAGGATGGTGTGGCCAGGCACCGTCTTTTGAGAGCGTGGGGAATGTCTCACGATGGCTTACATGAAGTCGAACAATCAATCTACTTTTATCTTCAGCTCCTGACCAGATTGCGTTCAACAATGTAAAAGACATCGACTGTATCATGTCATGTGCATGCTTTACCTATCGTCACGTGTATTCGTAGAATCCTTTCTGCCATGCCCTTTGTCATTTGAATTATTCCAACGAGGAGGATGAAATATGTATTTGGGCCGTAACAACTGTAACCCTCCTCTGCAACTTCAATTCCATGAGGATTATTAAGATCTCTCGTTAATAAATGGTTCGCAGCGCATGAAGTTCTCCGCAAAATACGGCACAATAGTTGCAATAGACTTGGAGTGGCTTTACCTTCTTCGGCAGCCGTATTCTATTTTAGAGTCGATCCCGAAATCCTCTTTCGCCTGCACTCGAGCCGAGACATTTCGCACGTGTGTGGCATATGGCACAGTGATCCAGTGAAGCACATTCTCTAGCACCATCATGATGACAAGCCTCTTTTTCTACCGTCTTGAGACTCTTCCTTATTTTCGGCTACGAGCTTACGAGTTTCTCAAATAGAAAGATCCAGACTCCTTCGTCAAAAAGTGGCGGAGTGAGTTTCTAGACGAACAAAATCGCTTCTCTTTTCAATATTATTGCCATCCTGTCTAAAAAGCGGCAGTCTTATTCGTTGGGCACACGCACACACGTATGCTTTGCGTGGCAGATGCATCAATGCTTCGCCTGACACCTCTTTAGCCAGTCAGCCCCTCATTGAGGTTACGTTGTCCCTGGCGGCGAGTTATTAAATAGTTGTTGGTCAAGCCACCCCAGTTTCATTCATACATCCCTAGGTAGGCAGCACAGAACTTATCGTCCTGTTGCCTTTTTTTTTTTTTTTTTTTTTTTTTTTTTTAAATGTTTGAACAGCTCCCTCGCATGAAGGTTATGTATCTAATAATGAATTGCATTCCAGCAAACATCAGCATGCTCTTTGTGGGATACGTAAGAAATCAGGATATATTGATTGAACTGTCAGCCCCTGACATGTAGGTAAGCCCTAGAGGAAACAATTAAAACCGGCCGTTGCAGTCCAGGTGGACCATGGTGTCAGGGGCCTGTGTTTCAAACCACTATCTGCGGTTAGCTCACCACTCTGTACTTCGCAAAGAAGATAAGCGCGGCAGCAAACAAAATTCATTATTCTCGCTGGCGCACACTGGTCAGTGATCGGCACCCGTGTTCCTGGCCGAAAAAAACCGACTTAAACTCAATTCGTCACCTGTCACAGTCCACACGGGGTTCACTGGTTTAGGTGGCATGGCATCTAAGACAATGGGGCTGTTGTCTGGGCGTCTCGCGCCGCTCTTCAGCGTTGACATAGGTGACGAGACCATTTTGCTGAAATTACATTCTATGGTGATTTTCTTCAGCGCTTGCAAGAGTAATACCCTGCACAATAGAAATTAGTCACATTCTAGATGGGTGATCGTGATGAATTCATCACCGTCATGATGCTCTCCTCGCTCGAGTCTTGTCAGTGGTTGCAGGTACAGTGTGCATAGAGACGATTGCACTCGCAATCCAGTCAAGATCGGGTAAAACCACTATCAGTGACCAAGCGGACAGACCAGAGTCGCAATGCTCTCTGCCTTCGTGGATGGTTCTCAGTGACTTTCGCGTTTCTTGACCTTCCCCCTTTTACAAATGGTGCGGCATCTAGGATCCTTGTAGGTACTCTAATCGCTCACAGTACATTCAAATGATATCGACGATGAGTAGGCCGTTAAGGTATCGTAAACGATAAGAGTACACATGACACGTTTCCCCATCCTAGCAGCTCATATCGAGTCCCTGAAGATAATCACGCCATGATTGGCCACGATACTTAGCCCACAAGGGGCTAGGACAAGGGTCCCTAGTCAATCCCAAGTTTGCTACTGACCTTCCTTCTCTTTCCTCTCTAGAGTCCATCGTGTGGCCGTGCTACTGAGAGTAGGTACTCTTGCAGCCATGTGTTTCTCTCTCGTCTCTTCTCTTTGCAAATCCATATGCCGTGTCGTATTCTCCTCCAACTGAGCAAAATACCATCATCGACAGAGTGAATCGCCGGCCGTTCGAACCTCGCCTGTGTCTAGACTTGGTCTGGTGAAGCCGCCTTATTCCGACTTTAGATATATCTTCTTTCTTTCTTTTACATACTTACGTTGTACATAATCCAGGGGCCAACGCTGCGCTCTGCTTGTATCGAGATCCGCTTTGGGGCCCAGTCTCTGCGACACAACGCGATTCAGAATAATAGCCTTCGCCTCGCAATCAGCCCAAGCCTGGTCACAAACATTCTGAGATCCCGTTATCCCTTATTACCAAACATTGTTCTGAAGATCAGCGACTTGGGATTGGAGCCTGGGTCTCTTGTTTTGAAACTGCTTTTCTTCCGCCTGCTTTCCTCACGATACCCTACTTTCCGCCACACGTGGTGAGCTTATCTTTCTGGCTTCATTGCCACGGGAAAAAAAAACAAAAGACACCTTCAGCTTTGCTTTGGACCCCAGCGGTGACGAAGGCTCGGTTGGGGATTGTTGCATCTCGATTGCTGCGCCTCAACTATTGTACTTGCGACTGAGTATCTGACCAAATCCTATTCCCACCATTCGACCATGTCGATGTGAGTAAGGTTACGTTTAGATCCATCTCGTAACTTCTCATCGTCGACGCATCTGGGTCACTAAACCAGCTTCCTCATGTCTCTCCCTAAACCTACTGTGCCCTTGACGGGGTGCAGCGTCATCTTTAATAATACTCTTTACACGTATTCCGACTCTGCTTTTCAGTCTCTCGCTTTGGAGGAAGGAGCCGAATGGTCAACAAATCTCCCGTCCGGCGAATCGGTCAATGGAGGAGTTTGTGTTGGATCGACGCCAGCAGATTCTTCAACTGCTGGATTTTTCGTCGTGGGCGGAACCTCTTCCTCATCGGATTACCCAGGCCTACAGAAGTTTACCTATAGCACCGGCCAATGGGAGACAATCATGCCCCAGGTTGTGGTCACGCAAGATCGACTATGGCATAGCGCTACGTATCTTAACAGCACCGACTCTATTCTCGTTTATGCTGGCTCACAACAAGCCGGATATTCCGGCCTATCACAACAAACCTTCACCATCACGGCTTCAGCACCCTATGGGGTTTTATCATCCCACTCGGAGATAGCGCCTTCAGCTATAGCACCCATTCTACTGCCATGGTCTGAATCATCAGCCGTTATGATCGGGGGAAACACTTGGAACACACAGATCATGATCTTCGACACGACGAACACGACCGACTCAGCGGCAGGATCATGGGTTAACTCGGGTGCGACGCTGTCTGAACCAATTTCTAAGAACACAACTTACATCAAGGGTGCAATCATCCAAGGTAGCGATGGAAGCAAGCATCTCTATACATTCGACCCTACTATTTCGCCGACCTCAGTTAACAGAACTGTATTGATCGACGGTACCGGTGCTCCTGTGGTGGCATCTACGCCGATATCAAAACGTATGATTAGCCGATCAGCCGATCCAAACGACAGCGACTGGCCCACATATAATTCGACCCTTGCCCCAACTGGCACTCGAACAGATTATTCTCTCGCGAGCGACCATAATGGCTTGGTGGTTATGTCTGGTGGAAATCAAGATGATGTTCTATGCATGTTCGATGCTTACAGCAATTCATGGAAGAATGCCAGTCAGGTCCTAGAGGCTGATACCTTTTCTATCCAATCGAGCCCTTCATCAACAACATCGGCAGCAACTTCTTCATCGACGATATTAACTACTACCTCAGGGTCATTGACAAGCAGTGCATCGACCGCGGCAGCAACGACGACTACCGCCGCCGCCGCCGCCATCGCTACGACGCAACATGGATTGCCAACGACAGCTATTCTTGGTATATCACTGGGTTCAATCTTTGGCACCGCATTCATCTTGATTTTAGTATTAGTGATATTGAAGCGACGAAATGACAGGAGGAGCTATCTCGAAGCTGGACACGCTCGCCGAGCTAGTGGCATACCTCCCGACACCAAAGATTACTTCCACGAGGATACGGCCCAAGCCAGCGGTGGATATTTCCGTGGACATGCCCAACAGGAATCACAAAACTCATTTTCTTCGACGGCCATGTTCTTCGGCAAGCAGCCTCAGAAGCCGGTGCTCCAACGCAATGGAAGCAATGAGAAGAAGCGAATGTCACACGAGATTGGTTATGGTAAAGATTTCAAGAGCACTATCGGCAGGCCGCAGCCTCAGATGAACGCGCAGTTTGCATTCCTCAAGGAGGAGAATGAGATGGCCCCTTCTCCAGAGCCCATGGTGGCGAAGCCTCGATTGGCCGCCACGGATAGCCAAGACAGTGCGTTGCGCCGAAGTTCAGGCTGGAACCGCTATTGGTCCGGCGCAGGCACACCACATTTACTTGGTCTGAACGGTGACACCTCGAAACGAAACACGGAGGTCTCGCAGAGTTCCCAGTATTCGACCGACATGCAACATCGCATAACTGCCGATTCAGCGACCGTGCTGCCATTGCATTTCGACGGCCCTAGTCGACCACAGGTTAACCGTGTCAACTCGGGAAGTCCGACTGTCTCGCAGTATGACCCGAAGATCATGGAAGGCCAAGCAGGCCACATCGAGAGGCCATCGTCTGCCGTGTCCGCACTAACGTCGTCTTCAGGCTACTCCAGTGGCATTCCACCTAGTGTACATGACGCTTGGGACCCGACATCTGCAGGAAAGCCGTGGGGAGCGGCTCGGGCACCCAGCAGTGCATATAGCAGGGATACAGTAGCTGGAAGCTCTTCAAGGCAACCTCAGCCACCTGTGTCGTCCGATCTAAGTTGGCTCAACCTAGGAGAGAGCGAGAGGCACGGGCGATCACAACGGTGAGACCAGCCTCAATAACAGCGATTTGTCTTTACCACAAATCAATTCACAACCTTCGAGCCGTCGTTGATATTGCCTCCATATTTCCAAGGATTGACAAGCCCACTCGTTTGTCCACTGTTTATCCTCTTCATACCCTTTCTGTTCATTCACATACCCGGCGGATCCGCGTAGGCGATTCACTACACTCATTTGCATCGGGAACTGGCGTCAGGACGTTGATCACTATTTCCTGTTCTACATGATAAACATACATACCTGCCAACTTGCATTACCATCATAATGCCTAACCGCTAGCGTTTCTTCTTCGGTCAATACCCTTATCTCGGTTGGATAAGAAAACGTCTTGTATATTTTTACTGCGTCTGCGGCGTTTGACTTTTTTTTTCTCTTGTCTTCACTTGAAAAAGGCGTTGAATTCTCTTAGCCTGAGCAGTTTCTTGCATTCATCTACATTCTTCTCGTCCGGGGGCCCGACGACAAGAGGTTCCAACCATCTTCTCTGGCTTACGCCAACACGCACAATCACTATAAGAGCGCCCCGTGCCTGGTGCATTATTCATTCATTTGAAGAAGAAAACATCACACACAAGAAACACAAAACTACCTGGAGTAATTATGACATTTGAAAGATGGGAGACGATGGGAAGAAAAGAGAGAAAGGGAATGGGCAACGGTGTAATGGGATCTCTCTCTTTTTATTCGGGTTGCGAGAGAACGGGGAGGGGGGAAGAGAGAAGAAGAACAACACATCATGTTGACTAAGGTACCTAGGTACCTATCTGTCTAGGTATATGCATCTATTTAGTACCTAAATCTACCAACACGAATTCTTTATACGAAGAATGGATAGGATAGGATAAGATGAATGAGAACCTGAGCAGTGATGAATTATTGCTAAATGTTGAAATCAAAACAAACAAGATTCCAAATATCCAGCCCCAAAGTAATAGTGATACCTGAGCATGTGTGCAATGAATGATGAGCCATCGTGTTTCCATGTGCTTCCCATAGGTAGAAAGGTAATGTCCACTCAGAGACTTTAGTTTCATCCGCAAGTTGCAACAGCTTCACCAAATTACTAAATTGTAATTGCAAACAGAAAAAAATATCTCATTGCTATGAGTAAGTATCAAGTGTACAGAGAGATCCTCTCCGTCTCGCTACTCCCTTCCCCCCTTTCCTGAGTACTAAGTCCTCAGCACAGAAGCCATTGATGCAGCCCACACCCGCCCAGCGTCAAATATCAAAACACAATGAATCTGAATACCCTCATCTCGTTCTCCTCTTCTAGAGAGTCGAAAGTATGCCATTGTCGCCATGTCATCAAGCAAAGAAGTAAAAAAGGGAAGGAAGGAACTTTCAGAGTGAAGTAATGTGGAAGGAGTTGAATGGACAAGTGAGCTCTCTCATCTCATCTTGTCCATCCTCGGTAGTCATTACAAAAGAAATACAAGTACCGGGTCTCTCTTTCTTCAAAGGCGGGCAAGAAGCAAGAAGAACAAGCAAGGATCCCCCAGTCCCCTCTCCACAGGCTAGCTCTGTTGTTGAGCTGCTGCTGTAGCCAGAGGCCATCCATCCACCCACCTCACACCGTTCAGCTGACAGGCGAAAAACTTCGCACAATCGCCAAACCACCGCATAACAACGCCATTAACACCATCAATTGTGTCACCAACCCCTTCGTCGCACCATCGGATGCCACCACCAAATCTCTCTGCTGTTTATTTGTTCACTTTTCCCGCAAGGGGTGAACTAGTAAACCGGTCTCGGCTCATCCCACTTCTGATGCAGCGACGACCTGTCGCCCTCCGTAGCAGGCGACTCCTCAGCCTTGATATTCTCGCTCTTTACGTCCGGGCCCCACGAGACACGTCCGCTCTTCCGGCGTCTACCACTGCCGTTCTCAATGCTCAGAGGTCCAACCCACTCCCAAGCTCTGCCGACTTCACCATTGCGACCCTCCCGCTGTCCCGTGCGTACGTTGCTGTTCTGCTCGACGACTTTCTTGATGCGCGACCAGAGCCGCTCGCGGTCCCCTAGCTTATGATATTTGCGGAGGATGTCGTCGCGCAGATTTGGCAGGAACAACCAGGGATCGTCCATATCGTCTTCCTCAGTGTAGCCGGAAAACATCTCGGCTTGCTTGGCCAGACGATCAAGAACCATGTCGACGTATTGAGGAACTTGCGCAGCCTCGGCGCGGTCGGATATTAACCGTCTCTTTCCGAAAAGTACCGTAAAAATGAGGGTAATCACAGCCCCAATCTTGACTCGATTTCTTGCCAGTCCGAGCCAGATGTAGCGGCGGACCGCGCAGCTGAGCGGAAGGCGAGCGAGAGAGGAGGACGTGAGGTAGGTGTCTGAAAGATTTCCGGAATCGGGATCTCTATGGGTAGGATGGGTTTTCTGGTTAGTTTGAATTTTGTCAGAAAGATGCTATATTGAAACGGATAGGTTTGTATGATGATGGGGGGAGGAGAGATGCCAAAGGAGTACGATGAAGATGGTGCCCAGAGGAAAAAAAAAATCACTTACTGTTGTTTGGCTTCAACAACTACTTCCTCTCGCTGCTTAACTTCACCAATGGCGGCACCCCATAGTTCCTCAAACTCCTGGTTGGTCATCTTCTTGCTTCTCTTCTTATCGATGATTTGCTTTAGCTGCTGCTCCTCAATCGCGGGAGTTTCGGCTTTAACGCCCTCATCGTCAGTGAGTTCGCCACATTCAAACTTGGCCGTCCGTTCTCGGAGCTCTTCTATAGCTCGATCAGCAACAGCCTGAACGCGACGGACCTTCTCGCCATCTGGCTCGCAGGTAGGAGGCAACGGAATTGCGCCGCCCAGAGCGAATGGGTGAGGCTTGAGGATATAATCCTGCTCACACTGAACTGTGAAGTCTCCGTAGCAGTAGGCATGAGGCGGGCAAGGCTCGCATTGGGGCTGTAGCGTATCGATGACTTCTTGTGGAACGTTGATATACGGAGGCAGGACAGGCTGTGCCCATTCAGGGACTTCAAGTTCGGTAGGGATGGAGCTCACGGTCGATCCTACACCACAGTATCCGACAGCGATTTTCTCTTGGCGGTACCAGCCCGCATAGGCGCCCAGAACTATCGTGAGGAACATTGCAATCGGTGTGGTTTTGTTCGTCTTCTTGGCCTGTCGACGTCGCTGGGCAGGGACGACGGCGGTCTGGCCGTTGGCTGCTTCTTCGGCGGCAAGTTCTAGCTGCTCCTGTGGTGTAAACTCTTCCCCGGCTTCGACCGTCGGCGGCTCTGGCGTCTTATACCGGAGGTCCGGTGTCTTGCGACGGAAATTCCGCGGGACTGGAGTTGCAGATTCATCTTTGAAGTCGAAATGGTCGTCGTCAGGAACACCATAGTCATCTGTTTGGCGCACATGTTTGGAACTTGATTTACGGTGACCGGTAGTGCGTCGACGGGCGACTGGAGTCTGCTCAACTGGCGGAGAGCTTCCGCTCTGGAAAGGGTTGTCATCGGTGAAGATATCCGAAGTGCGCCTGAAGAGACCATCGGAATCTTCGGTCTTGAGCTTCGGTGTTACTGCGCGACGAGTTCGCTGCGGTTTCAATCCAGTATCGAGTTCGGAGGCGGTATCTGTATCTGAAGGCGGGAGCTGACGGCTGGTTGCGCGCGATGAGCGCTTTGAAGGACTAGAGAGGCGTGCAGGCGGTGGCATGGGAGGGTCGAATTCAGGTTCTTCCGACTTTACCCTCGCAGAAGTCTTTCGTGGGGAGCGCGATCGGCGGGAGCTGACGGGTCGCGGTGGAGGGGCAAGATCTTCGTGATCATCGAAGGGTTTGCTGCTGCTTGTGGACTCGGCATCAAATATGCCCCTGCTGGAGCGCTTCGCACGAGCACGGGCAGCAAGGATCTTCTTGGATTGGGGGACGACATTCTCGTTGAAGATTTCCACTAGCTGTCCTTTCTTTGCGTTGGACGAGTAAGGCACGTTGTGGGTGATGAGGATGGATCTGAGGCGCGGGATGGTCAAGCTCTTGGGATCAAATCCCGGCTGTAGATAATCCAGACTTTCCGAGTCGGACATGTTGGATTACCACGGGGGCGTACTACAGAATATGGATGAAAGCTGACGGAAACGATGATGAGGATGTAAGCGACTGATGATGATGATGATGGAGATAAGAGCTCTGAAGGATCTTGAGCTCGCAACAAAGGCTCTATCTATGTCCTGCCTTGTAACGGGGACAAACAAGCCAGGGAGATGCACCAGGCAATGGCCAGCAGGTGGTTCTTGGGACTTCTGGAGCGCAGGCGCTGAAAAGTGCGAAGGGAGTGTGCTAAACTTATGATAGAATTAAGGTATACGTGGAGGCCGGGAGGAAAGTGTGTTGACGATGATGAAGGAGCAGTGAGCATTTATCGACCGTTGCCACTGCAACCACTGCAAGTATTTACCCCACCGCAACCTACACGCCTACTGACAAGGAAAGTAGTCCTCATGTACCTTGCCATACCTTGAATGCATCATCAGTACCTGCCAGATACTTCGCATTTGTGACGTTGATTCCTTGGAAATGCCCCCCCCTCCACCCTCTAACCTCTAACCAAATCCGAATCCATCACTGATGAGATCCATTCATTCCCTACCTCTAATAGCCCATTTTGACAATTCCACTTCACTTCAAATCAATCTCATGTCCCAAGCTCATATGGAGTCCCTACCTTGAATTCTGAAGCTGCCTACCTAAACTCTACATAGAGTGGCTTTCATCCAACAATCACAGTCCAAGGGATGATTGCGACATAGGCAGAATTCTCAAATGTTGCGCCGTACTTGCATTTCGTGGCGTTACTTGAATGATATGCTCTATTATATCGTGAGACATGATGCCCTTCGAGGAGCATTCAAGACCCAGATTTCAAATTTATTCCCGTATGTCAACGCCTATCAATGGATGGTATATGCCAGGTATTATATAAAGCCCTCCGAACATCATCCTCGTCAGAAAACTCTTTGCTCCCCATCACACATTCATACACATTAAGCTAAGATGCCGACAACTCTGTCTCACGCAACTTCCTCTCTGCATCTTCCGCCCTCTTGTTGGCTTCTGCTAGCTCTTTCTGCAGCTGTTTGATGTACTCGATCGCCGATTCCACTGTGCTTGCTTTGCTGTTGGGCGCATTCGACGGCTTGCCTTCCTTCTTCTCCCCACTCCCGCTGTCACCGTCCGCCTCGCTGCCTTCTTTGACTCCCGAGTTGGGCAGTAAAGTCGCAATTTCTTGTAGCGCCGAGTTGATCCGGTTCCGTCGCCCTTGCTCGGCGATCTTGTGCGATGTTCGCTTCGATGTCAGATTCGTAGAAAGCTCGCTGGGGTACGTTACACCAGGCACCGTATTGCCCTCCAAGATTCGTTGGTAATTCGATTTCGACGCCAGTAGCCGCGAGGCAGAGTCTTCGTCCGATAACCCTGGTGTGCCTGGTAATAGGGGTTTGATATTAGGTGATATCTTCGGCAGTAGAGCCGGTGAGTTAGAGCTGATGCTCGCTCGTTTTCTGCCTGTTTTAGCCGCAAGTAGGGGTGTTTTCTTGAACGCCGGCGTTGAAGAACGTGGTGTCAACTGTGGGCTTTGGCTAGCTGACGGGGGCTGGCTCGATCTTGACCTAGGGACAACAGGCGATGGCAAAGCTTGTAGCGGAGTCATTTTGGGAGTATCTGCCTCGGCCGAGAGACGTGGTGACTGTTGTATCTTCAGATTTCGCTTAATGGATTTTGGTGGATTGATTGACCCGGGCAGCTCAAGGCTATCGATGTGTTCTTGAGCATTGGCATCTGCTGTTTCATTCCTCGGCGATATCCTGAAAAGTGAGGCTGGTGTGGCCGGGGAGGGCTTCCCGCTTAGGTGTTTTGCCTGTATGTGCTGCGCCGGTTTGTCGCTACTCTGGGGAGCTATGTAGGGGGACTGCCGGGCCGAGCGCGGCAATGGGAGTGGCGGTGGTGGCATCTCGAGAGCTTCAGGTGAGACGGAGGCGTTTTCTGATTCTTCACTGGAAGACGCAGACGTAGCCTTACTTGGATTCGCCGGTGCACCCAACCCCTCGGCTGCCACCACCTCTGCCAACTCACTCAATGCTTGTGCATTCATCACTGGTGTCGAGGTCGTCTTCTTCCTCTGTGGTTTGGTGATAGGCGATTGCCGAACCCTTGGTTTCTTCTTGGAGGCATGATTTTTACGCACTTCTTTTGATAATGCGTCAGGTATTATTGGGGCTGAAGGAGACTCGATATCCATTGCAGCAGGTGAATTGTTTGTTTGGCCCGAGTGCCTGAGGTCATAATTAGACAAGGAATCCGTTTGCGCATGTAGCGCAGGTGATGTTATGGGACTGAGGTATGCCCCTGGCACAGTGAATTGACTGTCGGCCGAGAAATGGGCATCCAGGGGTGTGACAGCGGGAGAAACCAAGGGGGTAAAGGCCATCTTTGAAACATACAAGTCAGTGTCGTACTTATTGACGCAGAATTTCAAAACGTACATCTTGCTGCTCCTTCATCGGCTGATAGGTTTCGAACATGCCCGAGGACTGTGCCTGGTCTTGCGAAGGGAAGAACTGACCACCGGCATGGAGTTCCAGACTCTGAGGGGTAGGAGGGACCATATTCCGCCGGTGGGCATAGAAGGCGGCCTGCTGTTGGTGTAGCTGCCTCTGCTGTTCCTCCAACTGGCGTTGCTGTTGCTGCAACCTCTGGTGTTGCAGAAACTGTATCTGGGCATCGATCTCGGAGATGGCATCGTTGGTGGTGTGTTGCGAAGGCAAGATCTGCGAAGGGATTGTTGGGAGACTAGGAGCAGATGTCATGGGGTTCATGTGACTCTGAACTCCTATATTGCTATGCGCTACCATCGAGGAGGTGTTGGCGTCACTCATCGGGGTATCGGGGGTATCGCGATGGTGTTGTAGCAAGGAAGTGGGATTTTGTGAAGTGAAGTTATGGAAATCGAATTGCATGCCATCGTCCATGCTGGATAGACCAATATTGAAGAACTGCTGGAAATCGTCCTCGCCATTTGGGGCCATATTCTGGTCCTGGTCATTCCAGGGACCTGGATTTATCATAGCCATGATTGCGATTGGGACTGATTCCTCGAAGGAGATGTTCGTATCCAATAGTTCAGCGGGCCAGGTACTGACAACTACCTAGCGATCATGGAAAAAGGATCATTGACACAGGTATGGCGGTTGCGCAAGACGTTGTCGAAGTCATCTATCGCATTTCTGGCAAAGGTACGCAATTAGTCGTCGCGGATGCGGAGGAGGCGATCAGTGTGGAGATTGAAATGATGTCAATTTCAAGATAGGCGAGGTGTATATCAGGGAGCGGAAAGTCACTGCTTGTGAATATCTCGGCTTGGTGGACAGTAGCAGCGGCATGAACAAGACTGGAGAGAGAAAAGATGAATATTCCGCGGTAGAGAAAGGCCGCCCACTTTCGTGAGTGCGGCCAACACCGACGGAGGGATTCACGAGGGACCAGAGACTACCAAGGAGGAGCATGTGGGGGTTTCGGTGATGGAGTAGGTTATCATTACGCAATCTTATTGGCCCCCTTCGTCTGTACTTCCCTTTTAGCATATGATCTGGCTTGTGGCGTACCATCCACCGATGTCATCCTCCACCAAAGGCTGTCGAGACGAATCGTCACCAGGACTGTTAATAAATAGGGTCACCTGTCGATGTTTGAGATGACATTCACCGTCTCACCAAACAGGGTTCAATGGGGTTTGATTTCAGACATCAAAGTGAATATTTCTTTGACTTCATTGAAAGTATACCTCAAGAACTCACATGCTCCTTTCAGGTACCTGTAAATATGAATAATCTTTGAAGAATGTCAAGTCTCCTCAATACTGTGCATATTAGTTCTATGGAGCACTCATTCCCAGAACAGATGGGTGTTTCTATTCCCTGAGAGTCTGGCCGCTCATTTCTCACACCCTCGTCCTTTTTCTCACGAGCAGCTCCTCTCCTAGCGGGTCTGGTGGAAAAAAAAAAAAAGAGCACCTCCATGTATGTACAATGTGTAACAGACCAAGGTCTTTTAGCGAGAGACATTTCATTGAAAAGCCCCCGCCGATGCAAGGGATAGCTTCTCGATAGTGAGAATCTTGGACCCTGAACCGCAACCTTTTTGATCCCAACCATCTGGCTAGGCAACAACAGGTTCATGACACAGCGATTTTGACCTCGATCGGTTAAGCATTGATCGACGTAGTTCAGAGAGACTAAAGCCAAGCTTGCCAAGGTACCTGCCTACTTCTGAGTTTCCGACTTATTTGAACTCTCAGGCAACGCTTCCAACCTCAAATACGAAGCTGGAAGCCTGGGGCATCTCCAAGTACATTGTTGGCAATTGAGTCTCAAAGCCGAAGTGCTATGTGTTCTGGCCTAAACCGGAGCAAAGTAACCATCCATCCAGGTGTCGGCGCTTCTATAGAACTAGAGGCTAGTTACAGATCATCGCACTTTCGAACTCGCCGGATGTTGCCGCACTATGAGCACAATAGCGGGAACGTTGTGCATTGGTGAGGCTAGAGAAAAGGGAACTGTAATCAAGTAAAATTTTCGCTCTAGCGTCGGGAGGGAGAATGCAAGGAATGGCAGAGTCTTAAATCAAACATAACACGTCAACTAAAGAAGCTGTCAGAGGTGCAGTCAGGCAATATGAGGATGTTTTGAGTCGAAGACTTTGATATGCATAGGACTTCTCTGTCAGTCGATCCCTCTTTACCTCTTTGAGAGTTTTGTTTTGTACTATTTGTGGCTATCCGGTTACATTTCATTGGCTCCAGTGCCTATTACACCAATGTACGGAGAACAGGCATGCCCCTCAAAGGTGGGGGAGGCGTTCCTCTATTAGCGTGGGGTTATGCACCACCGGGCAGATTCGGACTGAAAACCAAAAAATTCCACGTCAAATGCCACACCAAAATTCCACCATGTAAGTCAAACTTATAACAGCTAAAAATCCGAAAACGAGATATGGCCACCAACCACAACAGGAGCACTGTAATAAGAACCACGGACACGGTAACAGACAAAATACAAGCACTTAGAGATCAAATCTCCAAAACAGAAGATCAACTCCAACAGCTGCGGGCCCAACTAGCCCATCTCGAACCAGAATCCCTGCCTGAAGAGGAGCAACCCACCATCACCACACCACCACTACCACCACCAACAACTACAAAGAAAGCAACAACAGAACACAACAACACCAACACTCCCTGGCCATGGCCCCTCCGCGAAGAGGAATACGCCCGCTACGGCCGACAACTCGTCCTCCCGCAAATCGGCATTAAGGGCCAACTCAACCTTCGACGCGCCTCCGTGCTCATAATCGGCGCCGGCGGGCTCGGCTGCCCCGCCGCGGCATACCTTGCCGGATCCGGCATCGGGCGCCTCGGCATCGTCGACGGCGACGTCGTCGAGAGCTCAAACCTACACCGGCAGATCACGCACAGTACTTCTCGGGTTGGGGACCTTAAGGTCGATTCCTTGGTCTCGTTCTGCCGCGATCTAAACCCGCTTGTCGAGTACGTGAGTTATGCTGAACATCTTACACCAGAGAATGCGGAGCGGATCGTTGGTGGTGGTGGTGGTGGTGATGGGGATGAGGCCAGGGGATATGATGTTGTGCTTGACTGTACCGATCACCCTACTTCGCGGTACTTGATCTCAGATATCTGTGTCCTGCTCGGCAAGCCCCTCGTCAGTGCCTCGGCGCTGCGGACGGACGGGCAGCTTATTGTCCTGAATAACCCCCCAGCACCGCAGGGTTCGGGCGAAGGTGGTCCGTGTTACCGGTGTGTCTTCCCCACGCCGCCTCCGGCCGATAGTGTCGTTAGCTGCGGTGAGGGAGGGATTCTGGGTCCCGTAGTGGGCGTCATGGGTGTCCTGCAGGCGCTCGAGGCGATCAAGCTGATTGCCGCCGGCCCCGTCAAGGAACCCGCCACACCGAGTTTACTCCTGTTTTCAGCTTCCGGGGCGACGCAGTTTCGATCTATTCGGATGCGCAGCCGGCGGAAGGACTGTTTTGCGTGTTCTGCGCAGTCGAAACTAACACTCAAGGACCTTGCCTCGGGGTCTTTGGATTATGTCCAGTTTTGCGGCGTGGTGCAGCCTGTTGATATATTGCGGCCTGATGAGAGGGTAAGCGCTGCGAGATACGATACGATTCTCAGAGAAGTAGTAAACGGAGAAGACGGGAAAGAGAACAAGAGACCAGTCCTTATTGATGTTCGCGAGAAGGAGCATTTTGATATCGCTAGCATACCCGACTCGATAAATGTACCTTTCTCGACCTTTCAGGCTAGGAGCCGGGCGACGAGAGATGATGAGGTCTCACAATGTCTCGACTGGCTTCCAGAAGAAGTGGAGTCTGACCGGCCGATCCACGTTGTCTGCCGTCTCGGCAATGATTCACAAGTTGTCACTCGGAAGCTCAAAGAGATGGGGTTTGATCAGGGCGGAAAGCGATATATCGGAGATATAAAAGGGGGTATGAAGGCTTGGAAGACAGAAGTAGACCACACAGTGCCATTCACCTAGCCAGTCAAACGAAATTAAAGAAAAAGCAAAACAGAATCAAGACAAAATACCTGATGACTGTCACGATCTTCAATTTGGAGAGTGATAAGCAATAGATCTGCGTTAGAAAGTGGATTGTTCGCATGAATGACCTGGATGAACCTATGATACAGTTGCGTGTTTTGTTTTCGACGGAGAGGCTCCGAAACGCCGTCCAAGTTTGGAAGAAAATCCATGTGTATAAACATATCAAAACCTGCCGCTACAGTTTGGGAATTGAAAGCCCGGCTCCCACTGCCGCTTTTCATTTTCTCTCACACCAGCTCCTCGTCCTCCGAGTATCATCATCGGCTCAAGAATCAGAGTATTCTAGACGAAGCTTGTCCGCTTCTTGTTGAACGCCCTCTGGTCCTTCAGCCATTGCCTATAACCGGCCACACTGGAAATCTTCTCGCCGTAGAAATCGGGGACTGCGACAGGAAATCGAGTTAGAAAATCTCAGAGAATTGACGGGCAGATAACAGAAAGCAGAAATCAACAGAGATAAAAGAGAAAAGGCAAGGTACTCACCAGCATTGCCACTAAGCGAGCTATTACTAGGATCAACACGATTCTTCCGAATCCGATTGAAGAACTCGGACTCCTTGGCAGCCATCGGTCTCTTGACGCCCCTCTTAGCAAGATAGAAGATGGCGGATCCCAAGCTCGGACCGGCCAGCCAGCCCAGCCCCGCGAAGCTCAGGGTGATGATGCCCAACGCGAAAATGGGATCCATGGGCACCTTAGTGAGCAGCCAGTCCATATCGGTGCTGACAAGCATGATAGCGCCCGTGGCGGCGCCGGCGAACATGGTGACGACGCTGCAGCCGAGCTGGAAGCGTCGCCTTGTCTTTCGCAGCTGGAAGAACGTGTTCCAGTCTAGCGACTTCTCTGTCTTGGGCGATGATGTGGAAGAGGCGCTGGGGCCGGCCGAGGCTGAGGAGGACGGAGGTGCCGTGGTGGTGCTCGCGTGGCGGCGCGCTGTGAATTGGTACTGGCTTGAGAGAGATGCAGATGCTGGCTTGCGAATTGCAGCGCCAGCGGTAGTCGGGAAGATGACCTTGACAGCAGGGAATTTGGCGGCGCGAGCTGTACAGGTCTGGCGAGCAAAGGAAGAAGTTAGAGATGAGTAGGGGCATGTCGCTCCAGATCGTGCGAAGGCGGAGGCGGTTTGTCGACTGCCTACTGCTAGTACGGAGGCGAGTCGCGCCGTGGTCACGGTTGCAGTTGGGGTCAGCATTGTTGCCGGTGTATCTTACTCAATAGTGGTTGAAGGACATGAAATTATTTTTCTTGTCAAGAAAGGCAAAGTGGTTCGTTGACCGTCGTGAGGAGGGGAGATTTTTCTGTCGGTGCTGTTGAAAGCCTGACGTTTCCTAAGGGTTGATCGAGATGGTGACTCTTGTCTAGCAATCCCGGGTAGGATCTAGGTTAAAAGCTTGGGGGTGAGCTTGGGGCAACTTTTTATCCAAGCTTGATTGATTGGCTGACAGCTGGCGGGTAATCTGTGCTGAGCTTATAGGGTAACTATCTAGGTATCTAACCTACGATAGGTACTTCAAGCGTTTCTAACCTCATTACAGTCATTCAAGATCCCAGATCCAGTTTCGCTATATGTCATCCTTAATTCCATTAATTGCTGTCTAAAGCCTTTTATTCATTCATATCCCATCTCATAAGTGCTATCACCGGGTGAACACTGGATCTCACGCAAAAGATAGGAGCACAATGTTGGCATTCAATCGCTGTAGAATAGCAAGTATCTCAGAGCTAACTAACGATGAATGAGAGACGATTTAGGGTCAATACATGTGAGAAATGCGAGTAGGCAATCTAGATAAGTAGTAGGTAGGCGGTGATGACAGACAGACAGCGAGTAAGTGAGTGCATAGGCAGATAGGCAGGTGGGAGAAGATCTCAAAAGACAGCCGAGCCTATTGTCAAACAAGCTCGAACACAACACTTCTTCACCAGCCAACGCACATCCAACTAGAGCACCAGGTCAACATCCATTATGAGGATGGGCCATCTCCCATCGGCAATTGAGGAAGCCCTAAGAACACGAGAGTCAGCGTCATAACCCCTTAATACGTCTCCTGGAGATGAGAAACTTACAGCCATCAACCGTCTCCGGAGCTTCCTGGGCTTTGGTGCAGGCACTGTACACGGATGAGCTCTGCGCAGTTATACCGGCCGAAGGGCAGTCGGCGTTGAGGTTGCATCCATTGTCCATGGCCTTCTGGAGCGTGTCACCCTCCCATCCGAAGAGATAGTCACCGTGGGCAGCAGCGCCACTAGTCATGCGAGTCAGTCCATATTCCAAGAACGTAGGAGGGAAGGAGGGTAAAAAAGAAAAGAAAGAAAAGGATTGGCTCTTGCACTCACCCGATGTTCATGCTGTAGATGTAAGGGTTGGACCCATCAGTTGGGAAGTCGGGCGAGTTGACAAATTCGGATACATCCCACATCAACTCATACATGACTTGCGGGAGTTTGACGGGGTGGCTCGAGGGGCAAGCTCCTCCGCCGGTGGCACCGGATCCAGAGTAGGCAACGTGGCTCTGGTGGTCGGGCGAGTCGAGGTTGACTCCGTCCCAGCAACTACCATCAACGTTATCGTAAGCTCAGTTCTCTAACTTCTCAATCCTGTGCTGCTACCTCTTTTCCCCTACTTCTTACGCCCAAGATACCAGCAAGGACTTGAAAATGATCTTTATCAGGACGAAAAAAGGGGGAAACTCACGCTGGAAAAATTATATTTTGTCGGATCATCTTGCAGCTTGGCGAACTGGGGATTTCCACTGTATCAGAGCCCGTGCAAGGTGCACCACCAACGAAAGTGTTGGGGTCTGTCGAAGTCCTTTAGAAGTAGATCAGCATTTGCTTTCTATCTTTCTAGAGCCGAGGGAAGTTTTACCAGCAGCGGTGGCAGATATTGCCGGAGGACACGGCGCTCGCGTTCGTGTTCGCCGCATTGCCGGCCAACATACGGAATCCCTATATCATGATAACGCAGTGTAAGCCTTCTCCTCTCGTATTGAAGTTTTTATCACCAGCTTGCTCTCCCCCATCTGCCCCCTTATGGTTTCTTACAGGCTTGAAAGCGGTGGTCTTGCCACTAGGGATGTAATAGACATCCAATCCACCATTGTTGACCAGCGCGCCCTGAGGGCCAGCGCTGCCTGTCTGAGGTACACGCTTATAAGTGCCATTCCTTGCCTTGTAGAACATGACGGCGGTCCAGTAGTTAGACTTGTCCTGCGCGAAGTTGCACGACGTGCACGTAGACAGCGTCAGGTTGTGCGTCGTCGGGTCCATGGTCACGTTGAGCGAGTTGCCGCCCACGATCTGGTGCAGATGCGGCGAGTATAGCATGCCCGGGTTGACCAGAGGGTCGATGCGGTCGACGACGAGCTGTGAGCACGCGAAGCGCAGCATGTTGAACTGGGCTGCGGCTTGCTGTGCCATTAGCACGCTCGCGGCGAGAGTTGTCAACTGCATTGTTGCGTCTTCTGCCTTTTTCTTTCTTTCTTTTCTTTTATTGTTGGCGGGTTCCTGTGTTGTGGAGGAGGGAAGGACTGGTAAGTGACAGCAGCGATGGAAAAAAGGTCAACGATTATACTTGCTTGGCCGTGTGGCAAGGAAGGGAAGAAACTGCGCCAAGACGAAAAAGAGAAGAAAGCCAGCAACGGATGGGATCCGGGCCTTTTCCCATGTTATAGCCTCTTTGCACATGGTACCAGACAAACATGAAGTGCCAAGTCGGCAGTCCGTGATCGAGCGTGGAATGTCGTTAGAAATAGCTTGCTGATTGGTTCATGGGCGTCCTTGTTTTGATTAATATGATAGCCACTTTCAGTAGGTTACCATGTTTCTTCCGGCTGCTGATTGATCGGTTGAGCAGGTCATACCACCTTCTGGCTGTATTGTCTTTACCCGGCCATTTCCCAACCCAATTACGAGGCTGCCATAAACATGCCAGTAGATTGCTTCTTGTTTTGTTTGTCTGGGTGATGGGGACGCATTTATTCCAGAATAAGGCCCAGATGATTCTCTTGTGGCCACACCATGGCAAAAGGGGCAGTGCAGAATTTTTCCAATGTATTGTCTTGATCGCGATACGGCGCGCCAAGGTTGATGACTGCTATCGCTATTATACCTCCAGGCTCCCAGAGCTATAGCAGAGGGCGTGGATGAGAAAGCATGAACGCCGAACTTACAAACGTACGGACTCTGTAGGGTTTCCAAGTTCAAGATGTGAGTCATTATTGTGAGTTAAACATAGGATAAGCCTCCGGCATGATTATTGGGATTTCAAGAGTTGCCGTCATCCTTGGCGTAGCACTCGGTGTTATTTTCTCAAGATATTGATTGTCCAGTCCCGAATGCCGTGCCGTTCACTCCGAAGAGATTGTTTGTTGTGATAATGTTTGAAAAGTTGAGCTGCATCATAGAGATAGGTATCAATTCGGTGCCTTGTGACAGTCATTTATCATCCTAGGATTTGGGCCCTGAAACACGTCCCTGGTAGTTGACATATGCAGCTGTCGATAGAAAGCGTCTCGCTAAAAATACGGGATGATGAAGGCAGCGGTAAAGATTCATTTATTGCTGCGAGGGCGGCCGCACATATATATTTCAAACTAGGTCTGCCTATAAAGATTGAGGAATGATACGTCATAGCGTATTTGAGCCTCGGTCTTCGAGATTATGACTTCTCGGTTACAGGAGACTGCTTCTTGTATATCACAAAGTGATTGTAATGTACGGTATTAGAGAAAGACTGATCCTGAAATCTCTCTGGGTCATAAGTAGAAGAGGCTGGGTCTGGTAGTGTTGTAGCATTGACAATCCTATAGAAAGGGAAAGCATGCACTAGCTAATGAGTTCTAAGACAAGCAGATACAAAAAATTGTCACTATTATGTGTAGAGGTTTTTGAAAGTCCTAACCTCTACGTTAATGGTATGAAGGCAAGCAAATTATTGCAAGAAACTCTCGGAGCATCTAGATCTCTCGAGATCTTTCTCTGGGAAACCGAAAGATCTGTAACTCTCGTATATACGCACGAGAAAATGGACCGGGTATCCAGAACTGAAGGAGATAATGGAGGATTCTTTACTGCATAAGCATAAGAGATACTCTAGGACTGTATATTACCTCACAAGCCTGGGCTGCAGTAGATGACGTCCTGAGAGTGGAGCAAAATGAACATATGTGGGCTGGGTACTCTAGAGGAGAACAATAGGAATAGATAAGATGTGAGAGGTAAATATTCGAGCAAAGACCTATCAACAGATGACCCGGTTATCCGGAATCTTTTGATGACTTGAGGATCATTTGCTCCAGCCTCTTAACCGAAGTATGCTGTCAACTGCTGTTTGATGTCATACGTAGCTGGAGCTCGGGCTATCGAGAGAACCTCAATTTAACCTTGATTGCCTTATCACTTGGGGCATGGCCGATTTACTTCTATAGTGAATTGGGAGACCGCCGTGACCGTAGAGTCTACGGACGCGTCTCTCTGATGCCGTAACTATGACTTGGCAGTTCGAGGCGCTCAACAGGATCAACTCGAATACAATGTTGTCCATCTTTCGCCGGGCTTTCCATATGCTGGTGCTCTATGTTTGCCTCATCCTCTGTGACATTGACTTTTTCATAGAAGGAAGAAAATAACATGTGGTAGCTCAGAGCAGTATGATCCTCGGGCTTCTTCGTCGACCGATGATAAAACTCGGGTATCAAGGGAACCAGTGTCCAAAACATGAATTACACATTTCATGACTATCCATACAAGCCCCTTGACTAGTCCATATAAGCGTGATATCTCTTCATATACTACTCATCACATCGTGGCTCCCCTCATCAAACTTCTCGAGATCTCAGGCGGGCTTCGCCCATTCCTGTAAAGCCACAGCCGACTGAGATGCCTCACCCTCACCTTACCATCCTGGATCCTCTCCTCATCACCATGAAAGCTCCCATGAATCTCGACATCATGTCCGGCACCACCCCGTCCCTCAAGTTCCAACAAAGCCCAACTATTATCAAACCCCTCCCTCGCATCCCGCTGCTCAGTCCCTTCCTCGCCCCTCTCGACAACGCTGTCCATGAAGTCATTGCGGTCGGCGCACCCTACGAACTCGCCGGTCGCAGGATCCCGAGCTAGCGGGAACATGCCATTGAGATAATGCTGGCAGAACTGGTGCCCGCCGCGCGACGACGTGCGACTGAACACCCGCCCGATAAACCGGGGCATTTCAGGCGAGGCGCGGGCGTTGGTTACGAAGTGTAGCAGGCCCCATAGCGCGACGAAGTCGGTCGTGTGCGCGTAATGCTCTACGTGCCCGATAGCCCGGTCACTGGCTGGAACGGTAAATGTCTGTGATGACTGTTTGCTTGAACCGCCGCCGTTGGTCGCTGAGGTTAACGGCTGTGGAGAGCCTGCACTTCTGGACAACGACTGACTTTTCTTGAGCGCTGGTAGCTTCATTTCCACTGGTGATTCTGTGATGGGGATCTTGGTCATGATAGCCGGAACTTCAGTTTTGTTTTTCGGCTGTTGCTGCTGCTTTCCCTGTGACTCTACGTGTCGGTGAGGGTTATTGAAGTGGTTGGCGGCATTGCCAAATGTATAGACCTCTAACTTTGCAAGTAAGTCCTGCGGCAACTCTTGCAACAGCCAGTCGAGAACTAGACCCCCTTCGATGCCTCCTTGTGAGTGGAGGATAAAAACCACCTTGGAGTATTGCGGATTATAGAGGGTTTCTTTCAGAGTCTTGTATGCTAGGCGAACGTCGCTCGTCGCGTAGCTGAAGTTCCGCTGTATTAGGCACTCGATCACATCAAAAATAATGCCCGACGTGCGGTTATGGATACCAAGGACCGGCCGTCTGAAAGTTAGAGCTAGGCGGTTGATGTTGCTTTTCAGCCATGTCTCGCCCACCGCAACGCCATTAAGGAATATCCATTGTTCATGCTGATGCTCAGGCCGAGCCTCCGCGTATTTCGGGTCGGACTTATATATAATCGTGTCTCCATTTAGACTGCGACATAGCAGCCAGTTGATGCCGAAAAAGATAGCGCAGCTAGCTCCAAACAGATAGGTTGGGAGAATCAATGCGACAGGTAGGGCGAGTAGAAAAGACAGTTGAAAGATGATGAGAAGGAAATGGATGATTATACACCATAAATTGGCGGCTGTCAGGGCTAGCTCATCAAGATAAGCTCCGTCGCAGGGTCGGAGAGGCCATATAATCCATGGCAGTGCCCAAGAGAAAATGAAGAAATATTGGATGTCCCAGAGCACAAGTCTCCAAGGTAAATCAGTGTAAGAATAATTGATGACGGATTTACCGCCTACTTGGGACCCAAAGAATTGGATGCGCTCGGCAGTACTCCCGCCAGTGGTTTTGTTTCGGTTGCGGCCGCGCCCTCGGCCATCGCTGTTACTGCTCATTTTAGAATAAAGTCGGATATGATGCACTCGGTCCCGCACGCGATGAAAAGACTTGTTGCAGGCGAGGCGAAAGAACGAATTTTCGAAACCCGGCTGGCCTTGAGATGATTTCTGATATTTCTTATTATAGATGTGAGAAGGACATGATACAATGTGAGGGCTATTGTGAGGACTATGAAGGATATGCTTACCGCCTCGTGTCTTGTTGGCCGAAAGGAAGCTCAGCTGATCTACCCTAGTGACCTCATTCGTTGGTGGTGCAAGTGGCTGTAAGCCTAGAATTTGAACCTCAAGTTGGGGGTGTAAGGCTAAGAGGGGAGATGGGGGTCTACCTTGAAGATCAGTTAAATCACATGTCTGTCTCTTTTTGTCAAAGTTCGATATTGATTTGAAGAAGAATCCGACATGGACAACCCAAAGTTGTCCGTGAAACTTCTCAGGCTTTGGTGCCACGTCTGCACTTGAACCATCGCCAGGCTCGAGATGGCTGTGACAAGGACTAGTGGTAGTATATCAACTCGTCTTCGGCATAGAGCCATCTTGAAGTATAAAAGGTTCTCAGTTGAGATGCTTACGCACTCATTCTGACGTTGACTTCAATCCAACGTCGTAAGCCATCTTAATTAAGTGCAGCAAAGCGCGCGAAGGCAGTTCGTCTTGTAGAACGCTGTATTCCTCTGATGCCCTCGCAATTTCTTAATTAAATCAAGCGAGTTATCGCGAGCGAATCCAGTACAATTATTCGTTTATCGCAGACAACATGCAATCTCACCCGACAGTGATGGTAGCGAAGGACTCGGTAGTAAGGCAAACAGGCAATGGGGTGCGCACCATCACACCCAGGGTGCCTGTTGCCTGGAATGCGGAGGCCTCTAACCTGGGTTGGCGAGAGGCGCAGCGGGTGAGGAGGTTGCGAGCAACTTGCACGATGCTTTTCCCATCTTTTTTTGGGTTGACAAACAAAACTCTAATGTAATCATTCCGTTGCGCCTTTGTTCTTAAAGTGCTTTTCTTGTCCCGTTGGTCTGGAACCATGTCTGCCGACCGGAACCACCCGCATCACCGCTATTGGCAGCCGTATTCTCAATACGTCGCTGGGAATGATTATAGGGCATTACCATTACCACTACCACTTCAGATTGGCCATGGCGGTCAGGTTCTAACTCACAACTCATACTCATTTGACAAATCAGAAATTCCTACAACAACACGTCAGAATTCATTATGGACCAACGACGGTGTGGATGCATTGCCCATTGTCATTCCTAATGATTTTGATGCCGAGACAGTACAACTCTTAGATGTCTCGGATGTTGCATGTCTGAGCCCAGGTGTGGCATCAAGCGTTCAAAGCTCAATCACCTCTGGTTCGACAATTTCTCGATCGCCTATTTCCCGGACTTCTTCAATAGCCTCGGTGTCCCCAGCTTTCACCGATTGTACGTCGGAACTCCACCCCTTGGCCCAGCAACCGAGGGGACCTAGTCCCCTCAGGTATGTGACCAGACCTTTGTCTTCCGGATCAGGGATCGAAAGTCGTATGAGTGGAATACCGGCAGACTCCAAACCAGCCAAAAAGCTTGAACCAACAAACCTGCATTTCTGTCTCTGGGGACAGAATGGCGACTGTGGCAGTGGTGGCTTTGTCACACGACAAGACCTTAATAGGCACGTGAAAGCAGAGCATCTGCTCGAATGCCCAATCTCAGGGTGCACAACAGAAACAGTGTTCGAAAGCCGCGAACAACTTGCCTGTCATCTCGGATGGGACCACCCTGTAACAACTGAAGCTAGTACGACTGTTGGCCGTTCCAGTAATCTGATGGAGGACCAAGGAGCACCAACCGAGACGGCCAGTACTCCTCGAGTTGAGAATGCAATAACGAGTGCTGGGGACAAGATCCAGGAGAGGCAAATATCTATTGAAAACTCCAAGGATCGATGTCGCAACCAACTGAGGGTAGTCCTAGAGAAAAGACTTGAGAGAAGGCTCAAGAGGTTGAATGGTAGTCTCTGCACTGATTTTTTATCTTGTATAGGCTTACATGAAATTAGGACTCCCATCGACAAATGCCAATAGTCCGATATCGTCACAATCTCGTGACTCAAGGCCACTCGAAACACCTAGTTTCCCACTATTATGGGAACATTCTATTCTTCCCTTTCTGATCGAGTTCATGCCAAAGTGGCATGGTCCCGGCCATGTCATCAGCGTAACTCGTGGAAAGAAACCCAATAGTCGTCGGATCTGTGTTATGACTCGGCGACCGATGACCATGGCAAGGAAAGTCGTAATTGCGACCCATGTCCGTGATCTCTTGCCCGATGAATATCGGGACAATGTCAAGTTTGTTTTCTCCGTTGGAAAAGTAGATCGCCTTGTCTGGGCCCGAGGCTTGGGCAAGGGGATGCCTGATGAAGTCTGTTCACCTCGAAACCCTTTTGCATACATCAGTCCTTGCATGGGAGATAGCATAGGCGCTCATCTTGACAGTGGAGAAGACATAACTGCGACTCTAGGACCGTGTATTATTGCCGAGGGCGGTACTTATTGGCTTGCGAATTTCCATCCCTTCGTCGGCACGGATCAGAGAACCTCGCCTGTAACGGTAGAACACCCATCCCCACAAGACCGTGGTCAGTGTATATCAAGACAGCACGACGCACTTGAGTCAAGAGACATCAGTTTCCGCATTGGACGATCAAGAGCGACTTCTGGCTTTGATCTCAAGACAACAAGGATTAGTCATGATCCGTACTGGGATGATCTTGACAAAGAGCATCCGCTCGTCGTCACCGACTGGATGCTCATGTCAGCCGAGACTCGGCAAGCCAATCTCCTGAGAAAGTTCCCAAGCATCACGACACGTCGCGAAACACCTGTGGTAGAAACCGCCTCAATAACACCTGGCGCAAACGTCATGTCGACCGGTAGAACCTCCGGTTTCCAGCGGGGACAAGTTTGTGAGGTTCCCGCATACGTTGACGGCCATGAAAACGGCACAGGGAAAGCCACCAGAGAATGGTTCATAGAAGAACCTTTCCCTTACGATAACGAGAATGAATGGATACGAGGCGGCATTGGCGTTGAGGGCGATAGTGGCGCGGCCATTGTCGACAGTGATACCAACGCTCTGATCGGCCAGCTTTACGGTCGAAACAACTATTATGGTCCCGGTCCAAGACATACGTGGTTTACTCCGATAGACGATATCTTCGATGATATTCAGGAGAAATGTGGGATGATGGCTCGACCAAAATTGCCACAGCATCGTGATGACGCAGAGACGTTTGCAGTGTATCCTCTGTGCAAACCATGCTTTGATCTAAGAGAATACTTAGACAGTAGAAGATCCTCAAGAGAGTCATGTGAGTATTCCCTACATTCATACTCACCCCCAAATTTTACTTTGGCCGCAGAAGTCTGCAATTTCTCACCGTCTTGGGTGTTGCCTTGAACAACTCGTGTTCGATCAAAATATGAAATTGTTTCAACCGAAATTTTGCTGACAACTTATTCAAGTGATGTCCATGATCGGGGTGAACGACATGCGTGCTGAGAAAGACATTGACGTTCCATCAGTATCGGAACTTGCTACTCCAAGAGATCAATCCAACTTATTATCTCATGTTGGTTTGGATTCTAATCTGGTATCTCACGCCGGTATGGAAGATGCAGTCGCTTCCGTTAGCTTCGGCAATGCATTATCTCCAGCACCCATTCATGCCTTCTACGCTTCTATCCACATGCCGTCACCGGGAGCGTCAAATACCAGAAGTCCCTATGCCCAGGAGCTATGCGATGAAGATCTATTTGATTCCAAACGACCCGGGGTAGAGGACGGGGCATTAGGCAAACGTACTACTGTCATTCCAATACCCCGACAAGGTAGCACACAACAATCGGCGAAGAGGAGAAGGATATCGTAAGCGTTCAGAGCGATAATGTATTTTGTCCCTTCTTTCAGGATTTGCAATCTCAATCCTTTGCTCATGGATTGATACTATCAGCCGGGAAATCCTCCACGGCTCATTTTCTTAGCGCGTTGATCGCGTCGGTTATGGTTTGCTCGTGATCCTTTGTTCGCTTCCTTGCGTTTCCTAGCATTTTCTGTGTCGTTGTCGCCAGATGGCCCTGAAGAATTTCCTCCGCGGCCACCGCCTCGCCCCCGACCGCGTCCTCTACCACGGCCACCACGACCTCTGTCGCTGGGATGACGCCCTCCATCAGCATCGGAGTCTTCTTGGCCTGAGCCAGCGGGACTGGCACGCCAAGCGGTAGAAGCTAACGTTGCCTGATTCCCGCTGAAGGCATGTTTTGCTTCGAGCTGTCTAAGCTGTTGAGGAGCTCTAGCGAGCACTACAGCCCATCCTTCAATGGCTTCGTCCGTCATGCCTGTACTGTCTTTGAGTTGTGCTCGGGCGGTGCTTCGCCGAGTTGCGGCATCCCTTTCGAAGGATTTGGGATCGGCCTGGTATGCTTTGAAAAGTGCTTCTTCGTTCGCATCTTTCCGCTTTTGGTCATTGGCGTCTTCGGGGTGCCCATCATTGACGATAAAGCCGGAATCAACTGCATCATAAGTATCATCTCGTTCATCGTCATCAGCGTCAAATGCCGACAAAGCAGAGAGGATGGCGGCCTTGTTTGGAGCTGAAGAGCGATCCTTGAGAACGTCGTCTGCGGTTCGCCCTGGGTTGCGTTTCCCAAAGTGTATATTTGAGACGTCAACTGCTAAGCGATCGAACTCGTCATCGTCAAACACGTTATGGCGTGTAGGGACAAGAGGTGGCGTCGAGCGAGGGGCCATGTCGTAGCTCTTTCTGCGAGGTTGCTCGAGTGATCTGGTACTTGGATTAATAGGAATGTAAATTGAAACAGCATTGGGGTCAACAAACAGTTCCTCGCCACGGTCCATCGCTGCTACATAAGGCGGCAAGGAGTCTTCAAGTAGATGTGCTACGACTTGCTCTGTGTCGTCTCCATACTGATCTAAAAGTTTGGACACGAAGGCAGACCCTAACTCGGGGAATAGATCTTGGATCTGTGAAATCTGGCTGGTACGATGGATTCGTATTTCGCCGGCCATATCTTCCTCGGTCATTTTCCCTTTGCCTTTGTCTAATTTGCGCTTGATCAGACGTTTTGGTCGAACGTTCCCACCAGGCTTGCGATGTCCTTCCAATGCGGTGATCACGAGCTTAACTCGAGTGACCCCAGTGGCCGTTTGTCCGAGACGGCCCTGAACCTGTTTCAATATAGGCGTCACGGTAACCAACTCTGCAACCATGGAATCGTTGGCATTCAGGGGCCCGGCTTTATGAGCTTCAGCGGCAGCATTCAAGGCATATAGTTGGTCAGGCAACATAGAATAAGTCGGGGTGGCCCCGTCTGTCAGACCTATAAGACATAAGTAGGCTGTGGTGATGATAGCTTTTCGCAGGGGAGGATTCATTATCCTGTAACAGCTTATAAGCCCATCGAGAAAGTCGCTACCAGTCAAGAAAAAAGATGCCGCGTGAGGCGACGCATGGATCAAATAGTGTAACCGTTTCAAGCGTCCTTCGAGTGTGTTGATATCTCCCTTAAGTCCCGCATCAAGAGACATGATCAATGACTTCTTGAGAGCCTGCATAGAGGTTTGTGCTTCAGACTTTTGTGAAGCATTGTCAACGAAGCCAGTAGCTCTTTTCTTCCCATACACTTTTGAAAAGTCGGACAGAAACTCCCATATGAGCAAAGGAGGAGGAGGAGATGTTAAGTTTCCGAACCTTGTGACGAAGATGAAGACACGGCGAAGAAGCAGTGCAGCCGTGTTTGATGTTCCCAGTATGGCTATACCGGCAGCGGCAACCTCCTTGATGAGTGAAACAAGGAAGGTTGTGATAGATTCGTCTTTTGCAGCGCAGACTGCCAGTTCGGATTCAGAAAGTGACAGATATGCTTCGGTCAAGGCGAGCCATGTCGAAAGACATGCTTCCCATTCGACGGGGACAATATGATCTCTCCAGGGCCCGGCAGGGAAGGGTGCAAACAAGGGAAGAGTAGGCGCCATAGAGGATTATTTGATTTTCTGTTGGCAGAAGACAGAATTTTCAAGTAAAAGGTTCCCGTCTCTGCTAGATGGTATTTTAGACCACTCTTAGGTCGTCTACCTTTGATTTATATCGCCCTTCAACATGACAGTTGCCCAATGAGCCATCATGATTCTTCAGCAGTATGATGATGCTAAGGACCCACATGCCTGCCAGTGCACCGCTCGCCGAGTGACTGTGAGATGCACTGTCTCTTTCACCCGCGCACTGTAGAGAACCTACTGTACGCTCTAAGAAATGCCCGCTAAGAGCCCTTATCTTATCGCACAATCCACAGAATGACCTCGGGAACACCAGCACCGAATTCGAACATTATCGCCCCGCAATATTTTCCCTCTCTTTCGCATTCGCAAAGACAAGTGAAATCAACCACATCAGCCTTCATCACGTTACCGAAACGAAACACGTTCGAGGTGAGTTGATGATCATTAACTTCCTGAATATCTCCAATTGCTTTGCCCAACGGCTTTGCTGACCCTGACCTGCTCGTTACAGTCGTGAAGGCACCTCTACCCGACCACCATCAAACAAATCCATCCCGTCGCAACATCTCAACATTCCAGCCAACATGTCGTACAACAAGGACAAGGACTTCGGCGAGGCGCCCAAGACTCACAAGATCCGCATCACCCTGACCTGTACGTCTCTTAACAACAAAAAACCAGCGATGACGCGAGCCCCCAACTAACTAAATCTCCCCATCCCACAGCCCGCAAGGTCCAGTCCCTCGAGAAGGTCTCCCAGGAGCTGATCGACCGCGCCAAGAGCAAGGAGCTCAAGGTCAAGGGCCCCGTCCGCCTGCCCACCAAGGTCCTCAAGGTCACCACCCGTAAGACCCCTTGCGGTGAGGGTTCCAAGACCTGGGACTGCTACGAGATGAGAATCCACAAGCGCCTCATCGACCTCAACGCCCCGACCGAGATCGTCAAGCAGATCATTGTCAACATCGAGGCCGGTGTCGAGGTCGAGGTCACCATTGCTGCTTAAGTGCATGCGACGGACCCTCGATGGTATGGACGAGAGAGAAAAGGGATTATTGTCATCTCTGGACTTGCTGTCTTTAGAAAGAGGGATGTGAGCTGTAGCAGAAGAAATCAAAATAAATTCACCAAAACAAATGTCTTGAGACCACTTGAACCTTTGGTGACTTGTGAATTTCAAGCCTGGGGTATCTAGTATTGGAAAATTGTAATACACGTGTTGCTCTCGGTAACAACACACCAGCATCCGTCTAACTCCTTAAATCATACCATCTCATATCAAAATGTCCATACACAGTCCTCCCTCATAGGTGGCACCTCCGGCATGTCTCCCTGGAACTTGCCAGTCAGCGCCATCCTGGTATAGGCCTCCTTCACCTTCGTGTCATATTGCGCCGGGTCTGGTTCCGTATCTTTATAGTAAGGGGGTGCGCCATCCGGGAACAAGATCTTTGACCATGTGCCATCCGGCCTGCGGACTCCAGGTACCGGTACTGGAGGCTCCGTGCTCATCTGCGGCATTTCGTCCTGGTATCTATCCTCGACTTTCCACTTGTACTGAACCGGCTGATTTTTGAACGTCATGATCCGACCATTCGGCTGTTTATCAATGTAAGTATCAGCAGTAGGGTGTGATTTGCTACTGCCAGGTGGATAAGGATTGTTTTGAGATTGTGGTGCTTGAGCCGGCGCAGATATGGCATGTCCAAATGGAGCGTTCGATGCCATGCTGGGTTGTACTGTTCCAAAAGAGCCATTATTTTGTGTTGCTGGCTGAGGTTGGCCGAAGGGGTTATTTCGCGCAGGTCCGGGTGCGGATGTGTCCATGGACTGGTCATTAGATACTGGTGTTGTCTGTGCAAAGGGATTACTAGCTGCTCCAGCCTGCGCAAAGGGAGACGCTGTTGAAGCCGCTGCTTGAGCAAATGGATTCGCTGCTGCTGGTGTTGGGTTGTTCGGTTGTCCAAAGGGATTTGCTGTTGTAGCAGAAGGAGCACCAAAGGGATTGGGATTTTGACCCATAGCTGAAGGCTGACCGAAAGTAGACTGAGCAGGTGCCGCGGCAGCACCGAAAGGATTGGGTTTCTGGCCTAAGGCTGACGTCTGACCAAATGCCGGAGCAGCTGCCCCCATCTGAGATGGTTGACCGAATGCCGGAGCTGCCACCCCCATTTGTGAGGGCTGTCCGAACGCTGGAGCCGCGGCTCCCATCTGGGACGGTTGGCCAAACGCTGGTGCTGCTGCGCCCATCTGAGATGTTTGCCCAAAAGCAGGGACCGCTGGTGCGCCAAATGGATTGGGCTTCTGTCCCATCGTTGATGGCTGACCAAAGGCGGACGTTGTTGCACCTGTTGATGCACCGAATGGGTTGGCTTGGGTGTTGGTCGAGAAGGGATTCTGGTTGGCGCCAGGATTTGTGGTTAAGGGATTATCTGCGAAGCCCTCTTTTCTGGCGAATAATCCGGTAGTGCCGCCTTCTCTCGTGTTTTGCTTGCATATATCTATGCGATTCGGATGGTTGTTCTCTGCGGCTAGGGCGAACTGCATTGCTCCATCCAGGTTGTTCAAAGTCTCTCGAATCTGATTTTCGGCTTGCGTGTAAAGATCCCTGACCTCTGACATCTGTGTCGATAGCAATAGTTTAGCAGAATGATTCATAATGAGCACATGAAAGACATAGATCTTACGGCTTGCTGCTGGTTCGCAGCGCCTCGGACATAGACCATCATCTCCTCCAAACTTTGTTCACGCATAGCGCCACCAAACAGCTGCTCGGGAGCATCTTTACCAGGGCCATAGCTCGACAGGATCCAGTTGGGGCGCTCGTCGGTTAGGTCACTCTTAATGCCATCTTTCGTGATCTTGTAGGCCTCTTGGGTTTTTGAAACTCCATTTCCAAGCGCGCCAAAGCGATTCGTAGACGTATTCGAGAGAAAAGGGTTACCGGTATTCGCGCCGGGGTGCTCGAAACGACAACTCGCTAACAGCAGTAGAGTATTAGAACCAGAGAATCATCGAGCGCGTTCCGGTGGGACTGTTCTTACATCCATTGCGACAGTTGCCCTGCTGGTAGAACCTGCAGACAACGGGGAGGGTAGGCATGGTGCCAGAGGAGAGATCCAAGTTGACCCCTCAGTTCAACCTGATCAGAGTTGCAGTTTCAATTCAACAACTTAGAGCGGAGCGCATGTGCAAAAGAGATGAAATCTGTGAAGCTGCACGCGGCCAAGAGAAGTTGGAGCTACTTGATGGCTGCAATGCCGATCGGTCCCACTTGCCGCACCCGGCAATGGAGTGGGTGCTGTAACCCACCTTGTCCCGTTCACCATTCCAACTCTCCACTCTCTCAGTGCCATTCATCGCGTCTCCTGCATGCACAACATGCTATAAAGCTCATTCATTTTTCACATTGCCGTACAATGAATATTCTTGATGCATCAGATAAGTGAAAACAACTGTTATTGAACATTGTGTTCTTCAATGACAGCACCCTGCTCAGAACAGCATAGTCAACGACATAGTTCTCATTATCTTATACCCGGATATTCAATTTGCATATTCATCCCTAGGAACATTGTGGTGGTGAAACAGCATTCAGTGTACCAACAATCAGCCTAATTCTGCACTGTAGCATTCACGAACGGCTCAAACCCTCCAGTCATGTACGATGGGTTCCTCCACGTCGACCAGTCGTGTGTTAACAGACCCCAGGTCTCGTCATAATCCTGCGTGCCCGAGCGGATATAATAACTCCCAGAAAGCACCCATATAATCCAACTAGACTTCTGCTGTGTCAAGTAGCTCTTGATACAAGTGGCATACACACCTTGCCACGAGGAGTCCGTCTGATCGAAGCCAAACTCGGTGAGGACCACCGGGAATTTGTTAACAGCCGATGAGCTAAGGGCTTGATACCCGTCACTGGACAAGGAACTTTCCATGCTGGAGCATGAAGTCGCTGAGTTGTCGTAATTATGAAGCTCAAGCACGAGTTTGTCCGCATACCCGGGGAAGTCTGAAGCGCTATACTTGGCTGTGCCTGGTGTGAGTGCCGTGCCCTGTACGATGGGTGTGAGCCATGTATCGAAATCAAGCCCGGACAGAAAGATAAAGATATTTGGATTCGCGGTGTTGATTGCCTTGCTACCCGTTCTCACCCATTGGTACCACGTCTCCCAATTGTACGATGACTTCACGAGGGCTGAATTGTCGTCAGGTTCTCGCGGCTCGTTGCGAAGGGACATCGACGTCAGAGCTGTCCAAGATTTCGCATGTGTTGCCATATACGTTATCCCGCGAACCCAGTTGGTCGTGTTGAAGTAAGTGTCTCCCCACCATGCGTTTCCATCAGTTGTTGAGCAGCACCAAGTTGCATTGGACATATGATTATCGAGATGAACATGGATCTCTGCGATAGTTTATGTCAGCTTTTAGACGCCTATACTATATTTTACAAGATACGCTGTAACATACGCTGCTTGGCACACTCTGCGGCTACTGCGTCAAAAACCTGTAGTCTCGTGGTGGTCGAGTTGAACGATGGATTCTTCGCGATGAACTTGGCATATGCTGAGGTACCATTTGTCTGACCAAGCGCGGTGATAAATGACTGTTGGACTGTAGTATCTTTTCCATTTTCATATATCTCGTCAACCATTTGTATGGCATAGGTCAGACGAATAGCATTCATTCCAACACTCTTCATCATGGAGACGATGGTCGCGATCGATTGATATTGCAAGCCTTCGGGAATCATCACTTCGTTGTGGCCAGGCCAATTCGCGCCCCCATAAACGATCGTCTCACCTCTTGAGTCCTTCATCTGCGTTCCTGACACGGAGAATGGACCGTACGGCCAACTCGCTGACTGGCGCGCTACCGGGGAAGCCCATGATGATGGCACAAGTAGCACCAATAGGATCAGTGCTGTTGAGTTCAAGAACGATCGCAACATCTTCACTTTATGAGATAGATACACGTTGATCGGATCTGGAGGGTACTCTCTAAGCTACCTGAGGGGTAACAAGGTTGTATTTACGGCAGCTCCATGTTATATAGGCTCCAATGCCGAGAAACGGGCTGCTACCGTACCCTTTATCCGTGATGGCGGGGTTGGTCCTTTCCAACTCTGGTGGACTACCAAGACCTAGGTTCCGAGGCCATATTAGAATCTATATGAACCAAAGGAGTATATGTACCCTATCCCCTCTCGTAGAAACGGCCAGTCCCGTGCGACTCTTGCAACGGCTGAACCCCTCAGGCCGTGCTCAGACGTAATGCACTCGCAAATCATCACGGCTGGCGTCACAAATTGGTCTTTCTGAGCAAGGCCAGGCTGTGAAACGCATTTCTACGCTGAGTCCTTGGCCAATGAAGGATAATAAATAACTGGCATACACTCAAGCCCAAAATCATGAACCATAAACCAAAGAACTCGACGTTGTCCAACATGCTCTCTACGTCAGCTGGTGTGACCCAGATGCGCTTCTTCTTGTGATCAAATCGCGCAGTTACTTTGCATTTCCTGCTTGTGATCTCGCTGTCGGTTGCCTCATCTTCGCCATTAACGGAAACGACCCACCGCCAGCGAGTTTTGAGATCATTTTTCGAGGTTAGCACGTCAAAATCGTTGATCGCTTACGGACTACTTTAAAAAATGTATCTTCGTTCAGTCGTCGGACACCATCGCTGTCGCCCTTCTTGACGTAAAATCAGGACATACAAATCATTAGACTCTGAGAAGTCTTCACATATCTTCATACGTTGAGGTGAGTCTGAGCGATTAGCGAGATAAAAGAGACACGTCAAATCAAATTTGGTACTTGGGAGTTGATACCTGATCTTGTGATCTGTATATAGTTGGTGCAGACTGCATTTGCTCGTCATGTTCCATGTATATTCCGGACCGGAATTTTGCACACATGCCAAGTTATACCCCGACCTAATTGCTAATACCACGTTATATTCTCAGTTATCGACCAGACAAAGGAATAATCATTGAGAATAAATTCCTTGACGAGAAATTGCGCTCTCAACTACGTGTCGGGGACCGATGGGCTACTTAGAAGACTCCTCAGGATAACCAAGATTTCGTTTTTCTCCATTGTCTCAACAGCCCACTGCAAACCATTTTGGCACGCTGCCACACCGTATGAGTTTACAATTTACTTTGGTATAACTCGTAACCACTATTCCACGCTTGTACCATACACGCTCATGGATTCTTGTGGCAGAGCATTTGGTAGAGTTGAGGCCAGGGAACTGCCGTGAAAAGTGAGGGTTACTAGGATATATGGATAAGGAATAACAACATGAAAAATGTATCTAAGAGCAATCACTAACATACCTAGCTAATCATATGGTTGATAATTGACCCATAAAGTTCAATGTGAGAAAAAAGGCTGTTATATAGATTAAAAAGGAGGCCGGGGCGCCGCGATGTTCGTGTCGGACCTTCGTTGTTGCTTCCTCTCTTAGTGAGGTAGAAAGACTTGAGCCTCGTCTATCATCACATCTTAGTCTTTGTGGTGTACGACTTGAACACATTACTACAGCCTTTTCTGTACTGTTACTAGCATGCCTGAGAGGGAGACCCAGACTAATCCGGGACTTCCTTGTTAAGGGCCTCGTCACGCACAAAGGTACTCCTTGAGACTACTTTCGAAGAGAAAAGTATCTCAGGCTACCCAAGCAAGAAAACTGACAGCAATGCTGCCTGGTAAAATCAAACTGACTTTCTGCTCCTTGACTGGCCTTTAGTCACAGCAAGGCAAAAGAGGTAGATGAGATCCGCATGTATACCCGCACTATATCTTCCAAAAGCGAGAGTCACGAAGGGGAGCCGATTAAATTAGGAAGATTCGGTATCACATTCTGATGCTATTTGATAGTCATGTCTTCGTATAACATTTCAGGAACGAGACCGCTCGCTATGTAGGTACCTTTTCATAGCAGGGATGTCTAGGTATTACGTGGCACTCCCCACACAGTCCCTTCAGACACGCTTCCTAAACTCGACCATCGGCCCATCCTTGAGACTCGTAAACTGGTCAATAGTCTGGAATTCACTGGCACGATGCCGTCCCCACTCAAGGTCAGGTCGACCCTCAGCCGGGTCAGGACCTGCGGCTTTTCGCAAGTCATACATATAGAGTACTCTCGCGAGGGTAGTCGACATCTCGATGTACGCGAGGCCCTTTCCGATGCAGCCTCTTGGACCAACGGAGAAAGGGCAAAAAGCACTCTGTGCCAAAGCGACGTCGCGCTCAGAAACAATATCGCCAGACATCTTTGAGGATGCTGAAGAGCCAACAATCCATCGCTCGGGGACGTATGAGAAAGGCTGCGGGTAATATAGGGGGTTGTGGTGGATGGTGTAATGCGGCGTGCCGACGTTCATGCCTTCGGGGATAAACTCACCCTCAATTGTGATACCACCAGAAAGAACCTCGCGTGGAACGATGCCACCTACTGCGGGAGTAAGACGCATGGCTTCGTCAATGCACGCGCGAAGATAGACGCATGAGTTGAGCTGAGATCCGTTGCGGATCTCCTCAACGTCGTTGAACTTGGCGCGGACTTCCTCAGTAGCCTTCTGGAGCGCGCTAGGGCTGCGAGTTAGGTAGAAGAGGGTAGCGGCAATTGATGTCGATGTGGTGTCTGATCCAGCAATGATGCTATGAGACAGTGTTAGTATGCACCCTAAGCGTCAGAAATTGACGAGGATATAGAAAAATATGACTGACAGGAGGTTAGACTCTGCCCAGAGCTCAGGGGTAGCAAAACCCTCGCCAGTCTCGGGGTCGCGGGCCTTGAGCAAATGATAAAAGAAGTCACGGCGATCGGTGTCATCGCCAAGCTTGGTGCGTTCAGTTAATTGCCCTTTGCTGTAGGCCATGTATCGGGCACGGCCAACAGCGATCTTATGGAACAGGACTTTATCCAAGTGAAGCTTTTCGACAAGACGCATGGTTCCGCACTAGTGAGTGTGATGTCAGTAGAGCTGCCTTGTAGATTCTCTAAATCAACATAGCGGAAACGCAAGTATCGAGTGACTACACACTGATAAAAGAGACTTACAATCAGATGTCGGGTTGTGGCCATCGAGATCAAGTCCAAAACGTAGCGGTTATCAGGCGCCTCAAGCATATGGAAAGCCTTTCCAAAGCAAAGGTCGCCGAGAATATCGAATGCCAAATAGTTACACCAATCGGACATGTTCTTTGCGACAGTCCATCCCTTGCGCTCATCGCTGGCGCCAAGGCCGACTTGCTCGCAAAAGGATCGGACGTTGGCCAAGATGTATCGCTCCATCTCCTTCATCGCCGAATCCGAGAAAGCTTGTGATAGAACACGACGCCTGCGAGCATGAACCGTTTTGTCACGGGTATTATGGGTGTTGGGTACCGGATGAGCAAATGCATCGTAAAACGCGGCCTTCCGAACGTTTGACTTGAAGCCGTATATATCCTTCAGAGCGCCATTGGAGTTAAAAGAGACACTGTTTGGCCCAAAACGAACTATTTTACCTGCAGAACAATGTTAATCGCTTTTACGACCCTTTTCTGTTCCCCCTATCCTGAGCCCTTACCATATCTCTCGTGCATCCTCCAATATTGGAGATGGCGGTCACCCTTCCAGGCATGGTAGCCTTGATGGGCATCTGTAATCTTGGCCAGGAACGGACCTGGATATTTTGCTAACGGATGAAAAAATACTCGATATACGGCGAGACCCACAGCCTGCGTCGATATTAGTTGTCTCGTTCTCGAGAAATGGTAGGTGACTGGATTGCTGTCTCACATATGCCAGGCTCAGTGCAACACCACCGAGCACCAGATAACCAACATGACTTGTCGTCATGGTGTGTCGATCCTTGTCCACTTTGCGAAAAGATCACCTACAGATACGAGCGCTGGTTTTGGGTCAAGTTCATGTAAGTTGAGCACTCTGACGCAGTGCTGTCCAATGCGGGAAGCAATTTTGCCAAGATTCTTCCGTCGCGAAATAAAAGACACCCAATTACCCCAAGAATAAAGAAAAGTGGCTTACGGCTCTGCTTATACGCAGAATGAATTCCATTGTTCACTTAGTTTCGAGCCAAAACGTCGCAATGGACTCGGCTGTTCACGGGCCAAGACGGCCGTAGCGGCGTGGATGGCGGCGGTTAATAGCGGAATGGCCATTAGTTCCCTTATCACGAGGGCATTGAACTGACAGACAGCCTTTTGATAGTCCCCACACATCATCTGCTCTTTTGGGATGTCCTTTACGTCAAAATGGACAGCATAGATGGGAGACCGAGATAGCCTGCGGGGTCTGATTAACAGTGTTAGAGTCGTTGTAGAAATGTCTGTCGCAAAGCGGAGAAAAAAGGATGCCCGAACATCCCGATTGGAGGGGCTCGGTGAACGATTATGTAACCTTGACGATAACACTCTCATATTGAGTCGACACTTGGGACATATTACCTACATGCAAGTAACCCTCCCTCACAAGTGCGAGAATGCTTGTGGTCGAAAAGGGAGTGGCCTACACTATTTTAAACGTGTTGGTGAGTCCAAGTATGTGGTAATGTATTGCTACATTCCAAACAGCAAGCCTTTCCAGGGAGGTATAGTACAATTAGCATTGTTGAAACGCATAGATGACTGGATTCTATTTACAGTGAGAAGCATTTGATACAAAACAGTTGGTTGACCCCATACATGATAACCTACCTAGTAGCTAAGCCGCGTGGGCGGATGCTTCGGGGTATGTTTGCTTTGACTACCTAGCCGAAGTGTGAAGGAGGGGGAGGCTATGCATAAACGACATGCTACCTCTCATTTGGATCATGTATTCTAATTCATTCGGTCGGAAAGCGGTTGTAGTTGACCTCAGAGCGTGATGGCTCCATTGTGATGGCTTCATATTGTACTATTTGGATTGAAAAACTATGATCTTACGCGAGATTCAATGATAACCACGTTCTTGACTAGTGCAGCAAAAACCGGATTGTACTCCGTAGTTTTGCAATTCCCCATGTTCCAAAGTCATAATCAACAATGCAAATATGGATTTCAATAGCCCTGTTCATTCGTCAGAGTTGGTGATGCCTAATCTGGCTAGACGCCGCAATCGAGCACAAAACTGTAAAACATCAAATCAAGGTTAACAGGGATAATCCAACCAATCATACATGTACAGGCTGAAAGGCAGCGATATTAGGACCAGCTAAGGGAAGGTACCTCTCAGGGGGAATTTTGGCGCCGTTGTCAGTGCTTACCTACTTCGTAAAGGTACCTGAGCCGGTCCAGTCAGCACCACCCTCGGTGTCATGGTGACTTCACTTGCCTTGTTTTGTGCAGTGCTCCCCTTTCTCGACCCTGATTTCCGTCTTTCATTTCCCCCCTTCTTCCACCACCGTCCCTCTCTTTTGTTGTTTCGTCTCATAATTACTTCCACCAGCATAGCCGTCATTCGTTCAACAAACCCGTTTACACCTGTAATACCCCTCCTCCACATACTCATCGCCAGTTATCTTCATCATTCTTCCCTCTTCAGCGGTATACGGCGGCATTCTCTCGTTACGTGGTTCCACCCAACAAATAACCAACGCATCGCCCTCTTTTTAATCCTCAGTCGCCCGACTCCTGCGAAAGCGAGGAAAGGGGGAAGAGAAGCATTGGAATTTGGGATATGCGATTCAATTGAGTCAAATAATCCTGCCGAAGCTAATAAATTGTCATCGATTATCGCATTCCCTGTCGCCTTCTATTCAGCATCTTGACAACACTCGTCGCCATGGATTACACTACGCAGTTCGGCAGGCTAGCCCGACATATCCAGATCATCGCCGCTCGCGACACTAACTCGACGAATTGTCATCCCGCCGATAATATTGACCTCTGTGAGAAGCCCGCGACATCTGGTAATGGCACAGCAATTACCATCGGTGCTATTGGGTAAGTATTAGACTACTTCTCTACATGGGAACAGAGCATGTTGGACTGACACTTAGGTTAAGCGGAGCTATTGCCGTTGTACTTGTCGTCCTCCTCACATACCTCCACCTCCGGAAGAAGCGCATGGACAAGAAGGAATGGCCCAAGAACAACCAGGAGCTCGATGACTACGGCTTTGATGTTCCTCAGTCTCAGAGGGCCCGACGCGCCGCCCAAGCTCAAACCCAACCCAGCCGTCCGACCCAGCAAGGAGGAATGAGCGCTACCAACAACAGAGAATCACAAGGCTCGCTTAATGATTTGGAACGCTCGTTACGGGGCCACACAACGAATGCTTTCAAGCGTCACGACGATGATGTTGCAATCGACATAAAACCTGCGACACCAGCAGATCGGATATGATCCGTTCTAGCCTGTCTCGGCAACAAAGTCGAAGAAATCACACGTTTGCACGAGGACAGCCGGCCTGCTATGCACCTGCGATATTGATATCCTTTGCTTTTCTCTGCGTTATAGCAGTTGCATCGAGCCCGACCCACTGTCACTTTAGTCTCTCAGGCCCATCTTTTCGAAACAAGTAGGTCTTAGGAAGGCACTGGTTCCACATTGATTTTATCGAGACTCAAATCCTATCTTCATGGGGATGATCTCCCACATCTTCTGCAAGCATTCCTGAAGCGTAATGAATACGCTGGCTTTGTGTTCCCCGTGGCTGCTTTGTATCATGTTTCTAGCTCGGCTTGGTATGATTGATGTCAGATAGAGATTGTTAGTGATTTTCATATGCTAGGCCTCACTTGACCAGGCGTTCCAAACGGCTGGCGCCGCTCGGGACGAGGGAATTGACTACTATTGGACATGGCCATTTGTCCACATTCCCAACGCTCTGTAACTTTAATACAGAGTATTGAATTACGTCCATATTCTTAAGGTTCTTTGGGTAACTAGCAATTACATTGCAGGTCGGAAACTGGCATGGATTGACGTGCTACTACGACTAGCAAACCGGTGCGCTGGTTATGCCACAAGATCAACCTAGAAGACGGATCGCTGCTGATCGCGTGCGTCCCAAATGTTTCGGAGTCAGTACCTGCAGAAAGCTATTGGCTTTCGAGGCTATCCGGATGCTGTCATGGTCATCCAAAAGCTTGCTGTTGACTTTAGTGTTGCATCAATTATTGGGGATCTGTACGGATCGTCTCATGTACATAGATAGAGCCAATGGGAAGGTGGCTTTGGTTAATACAGGAAAAATGTAATCAGCAAATATTAATTATACGGCTTGAAGCCTGGTTGGCTGATCTTATCTTTGGTAGTGAGATGGTATCTTGTTCTGACTGGGAGGCTTCTGAATCGATCGAGGTGTAGTAACTTGGTCTAGTATCTGTTTGAGTGCAACAAATAGTATTACTATCGTATCTATATCAACAGAGATCATTGATAAGAGTTGAGTGCTCGATTCACGATAAGTTCCCCATCTTGTGACCTAAATAAGCAAACCAGATTGAATATCAATTTTACATTAGGAGGACAGCCAAATTACTAGCAGTAGATCCCTACGTAAGCCCAGTCACCTCACTCACTTCCACACCAGCAACCCAAACTCGAGCAATGTCCTTCGTATTCGAAATATTCACCAGCGGGTTCGAGTTAAGCAGCACTAAACCAGCCCGCTTGCCGACCTTGATCTTGCCCCGGTCATCCAACCTATGCCACCGCGCAGTTTCAACAGTCCCTGCGCGCAGTGCCTCAAGCGGCGAGAGACCCACACCGTGGAGCAGCTCGAGTTCTCCGTGAAGCGAACTGCCGAACGGCAAGTCGATATCGAGTGTCACGGCGCCGACGGCATCTGTGCCCGCTAGGATCGGAACTCCGTTGCGGCGCAGGATCCGCACGTTCTCTTCGACGTGTGCGTAGGATGAGTTATGTCAGGTTCGAGTGGCCCAGAAACGCGAACACGGCGGGGTGAGTGTACCCGTACTGGAAGACGCTCATTGTCGGCGTCACGTACTGACCGTTGGCTTTGATCGCGGCGACGGTTTCGGGAGAGAGTAGCCCGCCGTCGGGGATGTGCTGGATCCCGTTTGTGCGGGATAAGATGGCTTGCTTGTAGGAGGCCGTGTCTGCTGCGTGCGTCATGCTCTGTCGGCCGTATTTCCTCTGTATTGTCGACACGAGCGTGTCTTGCTGCGATTGGTTGAGGCTCGCGGGCTTGGCTATGAGCTTGTAGTAGTCGCTGCCATTGCCGAAGGCGAAGGCTACGAGTTCTTGCAGGTTGGTGTTGGGGTATACGAGGCTGTCTGGTGGGGTTCGAGGGCCCCGTTGCCTGAAGCGTAGCCGACGGCTCCTATACCGGCGGAGAAGACTTGCACGACGTCCGTCTGGTTGTTGTTCTTGAGCGCAGCGCAGGTCGCGTAGCTGGTGCGGCAGACCATATTCAGGATGCTGGTTACGCCGTATGATGTGATGTTGGCGAGCGAGGTCAGGTCTGAGACGTGGACGTGGGCGTCTATCAGTCCCGGGATGAGGAATTTCCCTGTCCCGTCGACGGAAGTCTCAATGCCTGCTGGGTCCGCGGTGATGTGTCCGTCCGCGAATATGACCGATTGCGGAGTGGTGAGGCATTCGCCATCAAAGACACGGACATTATGGATGACTGTCTTCGTCTGCGGAGAGGGCGTTCGTCGAGCATTTACTTGGGCCTGGATATCACGGACTGTCACCCGAGGCTGGTAGTCTGCGATACATCCCAGTGTGGCAGATGGGACACCTACGACGGCGGCGTAAGAGAACAGTTGCTTAGACCACATCTTAGGATACTTCGGTGAAATCGTTTCTGGGCCAAATAAGTGAAGACTGATGCAGAGGACTCAATGATCTCCTGATTCTCTGGTGCTGCATTTCGAAAGGCCGAGAGAAGACTCAGTTCCCTTTATATACACTTTTCCTGCTGCAGTCTTGCAGCATGCCATAAGCTCTGATGGGCGTTAATCGTCATTGTCGAGGCTCGTTTGTAGAAGGATTCTTAGGACGGACGAATCATCATGCTGTTTCCAATCGAGTTTCGCACACTAGACTGATTGAAGACCGAACTCATCGATAGCTTTTGGAGGCGATCAAGGCCGCGACGTCGTCGATACCCGAGATTGCGTATTGCCCAAACTTCCCTCATCGACGGAACATAGTACAGGGGTTCTCGGACACTAATAAGCTAAATACAGACTGACCCTGGGCTTGCCCTTGTATCCTATTGCAGACGGGATGGAACAAGCCCCTGAGTTCACCGGACTCAGCCTTCGACGCAAGCTGTCCAGCGAGTGTTCTGGACGAACTGCTTCTTGTTTCGTCGACAGTGAGGATCACTCTTTCTCTAGTTGACTAGATTGCAGATGCTCGGTAATCGGCAACGTCTAATTACTTATCTCTTACTTATCTCGAGTCTGCATAGACGACGCTATGGTGAACTGGTCTAAACGATGGCACACTAAGTCACGAAATGTACGTTTCATAACACGACCTACTTTCTTGTAACATGAGTAACTGATTTCGTACGTCAGGGTGAGGAGCTCTCCCTACCCAAGGATTCATGCTGCATGACGCTTACCAATTCACCTGTTGCAGGATGTGGACAGTGTAAAAGACGACGCGTCCGAGTTCGTGCTGCTCCCCATCCCTTTGAGAAGTGATTATACCCTCTGCTATGTAGGTGGCTAACTAGATCTCCAAAAAGTGCAATCTAGAGGGCCCAGTTTGCTCCAACTATAGTCGATGCAATGAAGCGTGCAACTATTTTCGGGATTACACTGCTGTCCAGTCGCTATCACGCCAATCTCTGCATGCTCTGGAATCGCTGACGTTCACCAATGACTTTTCTTTATTCCTATCTTGTATTGACCAGTTCGCAGAGCTCGGCTATCACCCGATCTTCGTCAATAGGAAGCTCCTCTTAGACTATACCATAACCTGCTCATTCATGAGTCCCTACGCACCCGTGGCACTCGAACGAGATGAAGTCCAGCTCGGATAGCGGGATCTCAGATTCGGTTACTTGCTGCCGACATTGTTTTCCTTAAACTTTATATATCAAGCACTACGAGCAGGACCTAAGTCACTAGATGCCTACACTGAAGCTGTTCAGCACAATATAACCGTATCGACTATGTTTCGGCATGCCGAACAGAGCATTCACGAAGGCAACTGGCTGCCGATATTAATGTTCGGCGTCGGCCATATCATGTTCAACTTCGCAGCCGCACAGTCCGCGCCAGACCATGTGTTCGAATATCTTGATGTGTTCCACATATTGAGGGGTGCAGCCAAAATAGGAGACGAGGTTGGCGCCTTCTTAGAGGTGAGTCCACTGAACAGCTTGCTTGACAGCAGAGAAAATTTCGAAGTGGCTTTGTTGTCGTCTTTAGGGCTCGAGGATTGCTCACAGGCTCTTGGCCAACTGAGCCTAGCTGAGTACCCGACGGGCACCTCTGAGATGATGCGAGCGGCCTGTGAGCACGCGCTTGAAGAGATTGAAGTGGTGGACTCACCTCGTTCATGGGGTACCGCGGAATTGGAAGCACTTCATCCTCTGGCCGGCTTCAGTCACGGAGGGATTTGTTGCAGCTCTGAAGAAAAAACCGGCGGTGGCTTTGCTGATTTATGTATACTGGGCTACTGTCATGTATCGGGCACCCAGATGATGGTATGCAGATCGCTGGCCAGGATGCGTTACTGTGGCCGCATCGTCTTACCTTGGGCCAGATTACAGTGCTCTGCTCGAGTGGCCGCTTCGAGTGTTAGGACCTGTTGGATGAAAAGAATAATCATAGAAAACGAAATATCAACACCCCATCTAGTAGTTTTGATATGCATTCCTATGCGAAGAACATCAGATCCAAGACGTATGCTGCATAATCGCGCTGGCTACACATCAGTGAAGGCAGAATTATCGCTTTACACAATCATGTCAATTCCCTAATACGATATATGTACAAAGTCTTTTCTTTTCCTTTTCAAGTAATCGGATGTTCGCGAAGTATGCTTGATACAGAGGAGCAATTCGAACTACCCGTGCCAAGTTGGAATGTAATCACGAGCCTCTACATGAATAGCATCACAAGGTCAGAGCAGCAGATAGGATTTAGTTCTGAAGAATTCCTGATTTATTTCTGACAAACAAATTCTGGCATCATCTTCAAGTCTGATGTGGCCTCGAAAAAAGAAAGACAAAGACGGCCGGTCGACCACCTTATTTACATGAAATGCATGGTCTAGCAACTTATAGAACAGCTGTGCCAAACGCTACCGAGATCTACTACCCATCATAATCCCAAAGCCTACGCCCTATCTTGGTCTTTCTCGATATCACGAGATCTCTAATCAGGCCCAGCGTGAGTCCTTCAGAGTCTTCAGGTTATTATCTTTCACCTCACGGTGGAACTCGTCCCAATCAAATTTGACAGCCCCTTTAAATGGGTTCTCCTCTTCCTCTGCTGCCGGCTCTGTAGTCTCCTGACCGGGAGCGTTGTGATGAAATACAGAGCTCGGGCGCTTGCTCTGCTTAGATCGACGGTCGCTACCTCGCGTGTTCGGTGCTCGGCTGGTTCCTCCACGTCCTCCTTCACGTCTTTGACCCCGCGGGGTAACTGCACTGGCCAGCGTAGAGTTGATGCTATTTAGAGTGTGATGAGCACCGAGACGGGGCCGTGTGCGAGTTGCGGCAGTGATAGTTGCTGATGCGCTCGTCTTGGCAAGAGTGCTAAGAGCTGGAACGAGGGCACTGGAAGGGGCCACGACCTCTCCATGCTGTCCAGCCCAACGAGAATTCTTGAGACCTTTGGGAGCAGTCTTCTGAGCCGCTTGGTTGGCCTCCATGCCACCATCCTTTGACTCCTGAGAGACATGGCTATCACTCTGAACCTTGGCGCCAGAGTCTCCGTTCTGGCTAGCATGGTGGTTGCCCCCGGTGGGATCACTGTCGGTCGCATGATGCGTGTTGATAGTGTTGTGCGCATTATGAACGGCGGTGGCATGGACAGAGGCGGTATTGGCAGCAGCGGCGAGGGTATATGTAGGCACAGCAGCGGCATCGATCGGCTCATTGAGCGGGAGAAAATCACTGAGAGTGAGAGTCTTGTATGCCTCAGCATATTGATCAAAGTCTGTCTAATTGTGCTCCGGAACGCTCTGGTATAGATGGTGGCTGTATTTGACCATGGATGAAGGAAGTTTCACAAAGCATGGCTGCTTGTGAATCTGATCATCTGAAGAAAGTTATCGTTAACATCAAGCTTAAACACATGATAGACGTGAAATGAATAGATACCTTTGAAAAGATTCTCTTCGCTTCTGACCTGCTCTACGGCAACTGTGGTTTTAAACGCCTCATCATCTGCAGAAATTAATATCATTTCTAAAACACTTGAAACATGGAAAAGGTCAATTGATCTTACCCTGGGATCGGATGGAAGACATTGTGTGATCCTGCATGGTACAGCTCATCGCGCCTCAAAAAGGCAGCTCGGGTGTGGTATTGACAAAGATATTGAGTGAGAATTGTAGTTGATAAGTACCGCTTGAACAGGGTTCAAAGTGAGAAAGCGAGGAGGACTCTGTAATCTCAGATGAGGTCGGTGAGAGATGAGAATACAAAGAGATGAGAGTGGTGAGGGATGATGAAGAAATGAGGTGGAAGAGAGGCTCAAGAATATCCAGAGGGTGTCAATTTATAGACAAGGAGACTGGCAATCAGTGGCATTTCTCCGGAGTGAATGAAATCACATCTATTGACTCGGTCAATGAGCATTGAAAGCTCTCTGATATTAGGAGCCGGAGAATCAGCAAGAATGAATTCACATTAATTGACTTGATCGATGGGACAGAAGCAATGAGCAATGAGCAATGGATCCCCTTGAAGACAAGGAAACGGAGGACTTCGAGGTATCATGTTCTCTGCTTTTTACGAGAAATACTATCTGATTGAGAACTAGACGACGCCCTGAAGTATCAGGCTCAAAATGTACAATTTCTGTTACCACTGACGTTTCCGAACAAAATAGTGAAACTATCTCCTTAAGAACAAATAGAGACCTGGCTAACTGAAGAAATATGACTAACAGAATTGTCGAGAAATTGCGAATCGCAATTTCTCTAACTGCTGGTAAGAACTATCATCTATCGTGGAAAATTGCGCCAAAGTATATGCCCCTGTCCGGTCTTCCCCCAATACTTTCACATCTTTAGGCCCAACGCGAGTTCTTGAGGGTTTTCAGGTTCTTCGCCTTGACCTCTCGGTTAAATTCCTCCCAGTCAAAGATTACAGCCCCTTTAAAGGGGTTTTCCTCAGTCTCTGCCGGTGTGTGTTCCTGATCGGTGGTAATGGCCTGGGTCGCAGATTCTTGGCTCTGCTGAGGCCGACCATGAGTACCTTGCTTGTTCTGTGCTTGAGTAGTCTGTCCGCGTCCACTCCTGTGTCCTTTCTGAGCTCTTTGCCCATACCCAGTTGATGCACCAGCTAGTGTGGCCTGGATTGCGGAAAGGGTATGGTGGGAAGTAAGGCGAGGACGTGTAGGCTTATCAGGAGTGCTAAGGGCTGGAGCGACGATAGCGGAAGTGGTCATAGCTTCGTCAGGCTTGTCAGCCCAGCGGGAATTCTTGAGACCCTTGGGGTTAGGTTTATGAACTACCTGGTCGATATGGTGCTCATGTCCGACAGGCTCACTCTTGGTAATGTGCTGGAAGCCGGTAGTAGGATGCTCAGCATGAACAGTGCCAGTACGAGCAGTGCCGGTGGTAGGGTACGCAATATAAGCAGCGCTGGTGTAACAATTACCAGTGACGGGGTATAGAGCATACATAGTGCCGGTATAAGCAGTGCTGGCATGAGAAGCGTCGGTGTCGTCAGTGGCTTCATGAGCAATAAGGGTTGAAGCAGTAGCGTTGCTAGGCTGCTGAGCCCAGCGAGGATCTTCAAGAATCTTAAAGGGGCGACTCATAATGTCTTGATGAGGTTCGGCCCGGTTGAGCTTTGAACTACTTTGGCATAGGTTGGAGTTGCCGTTGCCCTTGGGCGGAAGACATACGACGGTACATGGCTGCTTGGGTAGCTGATCGTCTTAATATATTTTCGTTAGCATCAAATCTTGAATTGATGATGCATGTAGAATAACTACCTCGGAAGAGCTGCTCTTCGCTCTTCACTTGCTCGACCGCGTATACAGTCTTGAAGGCTTCGTCATCTGCAGATTAATCAAGTTAATACCAATATCCATAGGATCCGATTAGGGCCAGATGATCTTACCAAGAGATCGGATGGAAGCCATGGTGTTTTGCAAACACGAGGAGGGACAGTAGGATGGAATCTGTGCTGCCGTCTTTGATGCCAACCTCAGGTTGTTATGAGCGACAATGTCTCTGTAGCAGTCGAGGATTTTGAGGGTAGGGAATCGGTGGCTATGTATTGACTCTTGGAAATATCTGGCATCAAAGAGAGATAGAAGATGGTGAAGCTCGAAGATACTCCTTAAGTAGACAAAACCCTTCGAAAAAGTGTTTGAAAAAAGAGTGGAGGGGAAGAATGCCAATCTCTAGAGGGCGTTCAACTTATAGAAAAGGAGATCATAGAAATCACTGGCCTTTTTCCGGCGCAAATGAGATCGCGTCATTGAATCGATAAGAATTCGGAGCATTGAAAGCTCCCAAATATGATAATGAATGGACAAACTTGAGCATTTCGAGAGAATGAAACCATCTCAATTGACTTTGTCAATGAGTATTATCTCTTCGGATAGAAGGAAATGGACAAACTCAGCCCATCAGCTTTTACATGTGCATTTCTCTCTTGAGGCATCAAATCTTACTTTACATACACAGCAATACATAAATGCTCGCAAAGGTCTCAGGAGCACCTAATAGGGGTTTCATAGTACAACGTTGACTACTGTTGCTTTTCTAGTGTGTGCAAAAACGACTAGCCCTTCTTGGTCTTTCCAAAAAAAATGACTGCTTTAAAACGAGATGGTCATGATATAGGGCTTAACAATGTGTGAACTGATTTACACCGACCATTACTGATAGAAAGGAGAATTATGAACTCGGCTCGCTATTTTACCATGAAGCACATCTACCGAGCAGTTGAATGTTACGGCCGCTCCGGCTACGATTGAGACTGACTGCATAATTCCCTTAAAGCATGCGTCCTTTTCCCTTGCCTCATCACGCCCAACGTGAGTCCTTGAGAGTTCTAGAGCTCTTCTCCTTGACCTCTCTCTCTCTCACTCCTTACGATCAAAGATCAATGCACCCTTGAAAGGGTTCTCCTTGCTCCCAGGCTGTTCATTCAAGTACTGACTATCGGTGTGAATTGGTGAGTTCTTCGTCGTGCGAGGTTGATTACCAGCACTTGTCCTGCATAGGCCAATGGAGTGCCCACTTTGCCTCCCCGCGACCTCGTTGTGGCTTTTGACCTTGAGCGCTTGACTGACCAGCGGGTAAGGTCTGAGAGTTAGTGGTGCGAGAGCGAATAGTGTATGTAGGGTTTCGCGGCGGCTGTGCGAATGGGGATGATAGGAAGAGCCGTGTAATTGTTGGGAGCTGGTCTCGCAATAGCCGAGGTGGTAGACGATCCGCCAAGCTGATCTGCCCAGCGAGAACCTTGCAGAGACTTGAGGCCTTTCTCCCTGACCTCTCTCTCTCTCTCTCATTCCTCACGATCGAAGATAACTGCCACTTTGAAGGGGTTATCCTCCTCATGTTGATCATTAGACGTCGGCTTTTTTGCCTTCAGTTGCTTCGGAGGTTGATATCGATAGTAGTCAGTCTGAACCCTTGCCGAATTCCCACGGCTCTTGCCGCCCTGGTAGATCTGAAGGCGAGAGCTCGCAACACGTGGTACATAGACGGTAGCTTGGCTAACAAGAACACGACTTGAGACGTTTGGTGGCGCGAACGAAGAAATGTCGGTGTTCGCATGAGCGCTGGGACACGGGGAATTGATGATGCTGAACGGTGAAGCGTTAGGAGTGCTGGTAACGAGAGTGACGAGATTCTGCGCAACAGGAGGTGGAGCCGTTGAAATAGCCGAATCATTATCAGGAATCTCTGCCCAGCGAGAGTCCATAAGGGTTCTACGCCCAAATTCCATGAAATCTCTGTCGGACTTCGCTTGGTTATCGGGCGAAAGAGTCTTGGGTAGGGTCTGATCTGCATCGTTTTCTGCCGTCGGTAGTTTTACGAAAAACTCGGGTTTGGTAGCCTCATCATCTTCAAATAACCAAAGTTAGTATCGTAGACTTTTCACGGAATTCACATCAAGTATTACCTTGGAAGAGGCTCTCTTCACTTCGGACCTGTGTGACTGCGTAGGCAGTCTTGAGAGTCTCATCCTCTGTTAATAGTTAGTAGTTATCAACAGACATAAACCACAATACAGGCCATATAATCTTAGCTTGAGATGGGATGAGAGACATTGTGATACAACAACCCTTTATCAGGGTCAGAGGAAAGAATAAGAGAAGAGGTGATGGCTGTGTGTGATATTACGTCTTAGAAAGAAAACGGTGAGTCAAAAAAGATTTTGTACCAGACGAAGATGCTTTGAAATGGTGAAGGAAGCAGTGTGAGAGACCGACAATATCGAGATCGAGATTAATTTATAGATAGAGAGGCGGCAACGGAAAATCAGTGACCATTCTCCGGCGAGAATGGTGTTACATCCATTGACGCGGTTAATGAAAAAAGATGAAAAATCTCAAGCAATTGGCGGTGATGAATTCACAAAGATTAAGTCCTCAGTGAGCATTGTATCCTCTCAGTAGGGTATTAGAAAGCGGCTTTCAATAGTTGCGAGCAAGGCCCTAGTGTTCCGGAAACTAATTCTGTAGATATAGATGCGTGTTTGACTCATTCACTTTTTACTTGTCACTGGCAAAGTCGTGATGGACAAACGGTTGATAAACTAACTGTTAATGTTAAACAGTTAAAGATAGGGTTATCTAACTAAAGCCGCTGTCCGTAAGGTAAAGAGTTGATGAAGTCGTTTAACCACTAGAAGACCTGATGTTCACTGTTAGGCCAGTATTCGAAGGTGAATTTTAGGCATTAATCAATTGAATTTCTCTCCTAGAACTGCCTAAGTATCGTGTTGCCTGTTTGGTAATACGCCGTTACCCGTAAGGACCAGAAGTTGAGCAAGCAAGGTTTCGGATCTATAGTGTTGATTGCTATTGATCATCTAGGGCGTTACGTATAATTTCGAGGATCCCAGGAATGAAAAAGAAACAGCACACTACCTGTGAATATGGAAGAATCACAAGCTGGCCTCGTATCAAATCATCATAACTTATTTCAAAACTCCCGCCCTAATGAGGTCATCATGCTCAAAGGTTACCAAACCCTTCCGATCTTCTGAGAGGGCTTAGTAAAATAACCCTGATTTAAGCCCATCGAGAGTCTTTCAGAGTTTTGTAGCCATTGGCTTTATACTTATAGTCATATGATTCAACCAATTGATGGAAAGCTTTGCTTGAACATTTGCTTATTGCAATATAAAAGATTTCAGCACAACTCCACCTGTTTCCAGTCCCTGCGCATCCAACCGAGGGTCGTCCTCGCTCCTGTCCTTTGACTGCGTATCATAAAACCATCGAGATCTTAGCCGGCCCGCCTCATCGTACTCCTGTTCACAACTCCCATTGAAAGAACCACTGTTGTCGTCAAAATTACAGAAGTGGGCTTGCCAGTGCGAAGGCAATGGCCACAGCCTGGGATCGTCCCAGATTCTCTTCTTACTACCTTGTTGTCTGAAGCACCAGCTTCGGTCATCGTGGATTATGCATGACCAGTTTACGGGAAGTGGTCCCAACAAACCTTCTCCAAACATCACACCTTGGAGAAAGCAGGGCCCGATGACGTGGTATGTGTCTATCTTGTCCATTACTGGCCGTAATATGATGGGTACACTTGCGCCAACCAACACGCTGACAATGTCCCCATCCCGAACCGGAACATCACTTGGTGAGGTACCAATGTAGTCTTCAGCAGTCTGGAAGAATGTTTCGCTCCTCCGGTCGGACTTCAGTTCTGAAACGTAACGTTTAAACTCGGGGTTATTCATCTGAGGAGCATGGCCACCTGACCAGACGGCGGCTAGATATGATTCTTTGGATTCTTGAATGGTGGGAAGGTGTGGTAGGTGATAGGTTTCTTTGCAGAACCCATTCGATAGAAGCATGACGAACGCATCGAGCAGAGTCCCGCCGTGTGGATAAGTCGTAGAAGTAAGCAAGCCTTCTGGCTCCCATTGGTGATATGTCTTAATGATGTCCATGTGGTTGTTGCCGCTAGGCATAGTCACCGCGACAGGCTTCCGACCCCTAGATACGCCTTGGATTATAGACACAACGCGCCCTTTAACTTCTATATTGCCATCATGGGTAGTAACAAATGACTGTCTCGACCCTGCGTGCGCGTAGACAGAGAATAGTCGAGATTCCGGTTTTCTACGCGTGAAATCAGGCACGAACGACTTCAAACCTTGTGGAGGACTTTGAAGACCACACAGGCGGAGTAATTCCAGACTTTGGAACCGTTGTATGTACTTGCAGGTCATGCATGTCCCGGAAGACATAAGCGTCTGTTGCCGTATAGTCGGGGTCGATATGGAGCGCCGCCATTACCGACGAAGATGACAGATTCGCATAGATCAGATCTTTAGGATCTGAAAACCCACATAAGCTAGATCGGTGTAGCATATAGATCAGACTTTTTAATATGAAAGTTAGCACAAGTCCACTCGGAAAGACGGGATACCAAGTGTCAGGGAAACATGGCTTGATGGGGATCATAGACACACCTGCTAGAACCAATGTAGGGGAAAAGAGAGCGGCAAAACAAGACGTCTCCTATGTCGACGTATTTTCTAGATACTTTATGCTCAACGAAAATGATCAGTTTTTCGAGATCTCCCCATCCGATCTCGGCGTAGCCGCACCTCACTATCACCTTGGAGGCCAAAAGAACTTCCTGCTTGAACCACAACCTTCTGAACCAGGGTCTTTGTAAAAGTCTGGCTAGCGACGTCTAGTGTCTAGCCGCGAAACCCGACTTTTTGATATCAGACACAACGGCCCCAGCCTTACTCCTGGGAGTGATGTGATAGTTGCGGCGATCTGGTGTGATTGTGACACCTGCGCTCAGTCTCTTGATCATATCCACAGCCATGGCAGTGCTTTTATCCTCCGGCCCAAGCCAAACCAAGACTTGCACAGCCTTGCTGAAGATCTCGCCCATACGAGCAACCTCTTGACCCTTCTCCACTTTGTTCAGTTGATCGATACATATAGCATCAATCCACATCACTCGAGGAGCATTGGAAAGCCGTATATACCTCAACGCGGTCATGAGGTTGGGCCGAACATGCATATGTCGTAGGCTACCGACATCGTTGCCATTTGCCGGTGAGTTTGGCGAGATGTATACATCCTCTTGAGGCTGCTCTGGATCCCATGTATATGAAAGACATTCGTATGATGCACACTTCATGTCTCGGTGTTTGTCGTGCGTAATTGATAGATATATCTCGTTTGAGAATTCTCCAGGCCATATGGTGACGAGTCTAATGGCATTGCCCCCCGATTCTAAGGCTCGATGCGTGAAAAGGCTGGCCTCAGCCATAGTGCGATGAACTGGACACCGTTGTGGTAATATAATTGCCGACTTGTCAAGTTACTCTCAAACACTGGAGAAGCAAAATGAAAGGGGCTTTATAGAATATTCTAGAAAGCAGTTTTGTTGACTACACTTGGAGCATGCTTCTCCCAAGACGGTTTCCAGGCTCCAATAAACTGGGCGCAGCCTGGGGTTGTAATGCATGCTTACACCCTGCTGAACTTACACTCAAGAAAGCCTCAGGATTGGAGGACTAAGAATCTTGTATTCATAAACGCGGTGTTTATGCCTGACGCACACATGCCACTTCTCAACTACTGCATCCTAGAATCGCAACACCGTTAACCATTTGTTGTGCTCTTGCTCCCAGCCAATTGAAACCTTCATACCAGCTTTTGTTATCACTGACGAGTCCGTCTCGGTGGCTCGGATAAGTCACTGAGGGAGAGCATCGCCTACTGCACTGGAGATATGGCAGTGTGTCTTGTCATGCAGTAATTACCGCGGATGTTGTAAGGTAGAGAGGACAATAAAGTCTGCATTCAAGCATGCCCCAGGTGATTCTCACCAATACTCGCTAGCAGGCTCCATGTGTTGGGCGAATCCCGCTCCCAACAGGACTAGATACTTTGCCTTCCTTGAGGCCTGAATATGCCCAGTTCTCGAGAACATGCCACGCATAATTACACACCTGTGGTGCGACACACCATATTGTCTGCACCGGCAAAGTGTGACTCCCGATTGATGAAGGCGTCGAATCTCTGGCCTCCAAATCAGCCACGAATTTACCAGATAGCGCACGTTACAGTCAGCTGGGCGTATCATGGTGGCAAGAATCCCAGGAACCCTCGTCGCCACCAGAAAAGACAAGCCGCAACTATTTGATAGGTAGGCAGGGTAAGCGCAGCTTTGCCCTATTTTCATGTCTGGTTTGAACACGTCACAGAGTGAGGAGCATCGACTAGACGTAGATGGGATTAGTGAAATCGGGTCCGAGTTGAGGGCTCAACACAACCTACACCATTCAAGGGTGAGGCTTGCAAGCCCCTGAATGACTCTGAGAACCGAAAAATCAATGAGTTCTTATGGCATGAACACTTATACACAGAAATGAATATGTGAGAAAGCTCAACGCGAAAATTAATTGATGACTGCTAGGTTGTTGATTACTTTAGGACGGCCCCTTACTGAAAGCTAGGCTACCTATGCTGAAAATGCAACGCAATAAATGCGTATGTAATCACCACCCCCTATTTCAGTAGGGACATTCAGACACGGGCGAATTGGATTTTACTTAAGCTACGCATCTAACCTAGAACCATCAGAATCAAGGACTAGGTTGATATGTGAATTCAGTCCAGCAAAGGATTATCCATGCTGACTGGCCTCCTCTGACAATAACCACCAATTAGATAATCTCATATCCAACCAATGAGGTCTCTGCAAGAGAAACGGATTAGTTTGCGGAGACTGGCGCCCTATCCGAGAAAGAACACCTGTACCGTCAGGCTGCTCGGCTCATGCCTTAATGGAAAGAGTAAATTAGTGCGACGGTGGGTGCTTGTCTGTGGGCCGCACAGTATTAGCGAGCCCATATGGGTTTACTTTGCTGTTCTTCTGATCGCAACCAGTGCTGGAATAGCTGCGATGCTACCGTAACTGACCAAAATCATCCATGATTACCGGGTAGGACGGGGACGCACTCGAAGTGTGCATCTGGTGTGGCAAATAGAGGATATCGGTTAGTGCTGGGTTAGTGCTGTGCTGTCCCGGTGGCTGGGCTCTACCAAAGCTGACTAATGTAGAGTCTCTGAGCCTCACGCCCGCTGCTCAACTCGGCATTAAGCGATGACACCCTCGGTGCCGGGAACGTAGGTGATCTCCACGAGTCGGACTGAGCGAGATGTACTAAAACTCTTCAAGATTCTCCTGATATCCATTTATGGTACGGAAAGCTATGAAGAGAGATCCCTTGTATCGCAAGAGACCTTTATGTAACCTTGTCCCACAGAAACTGGAGCAGTTTTTGACTGGACCATTTCCGCAGCAGTCGGAGTTTTTAGGGTTATCGAAGGTGGGATTCTGAGTAACTAGTTGTCAGAATAGCGCCAGAAGCCCGGCATCGGCCTTGAGGGACCTGAGTTGAACCCGAGTCTGAGAGCTGCGTACACCTTCTCACGATGATCATGTGTATAAAAGACAGTGTATCTACCGATAGTTTTACAGATTTCCCTTCTGGAGATCACCTCAATACATGCTACAGAGATCACTACACTGCATTGAATCCCTCGTGTCAACATTACTTCCACTACAGCTGTCACCTCCGTGACACTAGTTAGATTGGATTTTGTTCATCCTAATCTCTTTGCGTGAACCTTTTTTTTGAATGGAATAAAAGGTCAGTAAATGCAAGAAACGACTAGAATCCGAGGGCTGTGGCACGAAATATGGCATGGGTACAAATACCAACAGTTAAAAATAGACAGAATGGTGGCACCAAGTCATTCGAGCACAGATAAATGCTGCTTTACATCCGAGGGCGTGTCTAAGAGCGCCGATAGGTGGAATCACACTTCCCCTTTTTGTCCTGCAGTTATCTCAATCTGCTCACTCCATCATAGCAATTCATACGGCCAGACGAAACTAGGCATCAGCTGTACCGATAAACCTAAGTCGATGATAGACAGGACCAAGGCTCCTAATAGGTGCTCATGTAATATATTATATCTACTTAGCTGTTTTAGGCACATCAGTGAGTATGTGAAAGCACAACGGGAGTTTTTGTTCGCTTTACAGTGCGCATCAATGAAACTCTTGATTGTTTTTTTTTGGGTCGTCCTGCTCATGACTGTTCGTCAAAGGCAATTTCTCTTAGTGTCTAGTACATGTAATCATCCTATCTAAATTTCTGGGTGTATCGCAACGGACCCCAGACTTTCAAGACATGAGTTTACCCTCTCCAATTCCACGATTAATATAGCATGGCCACAATTTAAGGTATCTCAGAATGAGAGAGAGCCACCGTGAGCCTTTGAAAAGTGACGTACTGACCTTGGAAACTTGGTGGGCAAACGGTTTGAACAGCAGGTTTGGGTGTCCTATAAAGCAAACACAATTTTGACGTAGCTCGCAGGGACAGATCAAAGGGCTTCCAATTATTATTTAATGCATATACATATAAGAACCTGCAATTCCCTTAGTTGATCATAAATATAAGCATGAGTCTTGTTAAGTTGTTTGCTGATCAGTTGGGCGACTAAGTCATGGTTACAGCATAGCTAGAATAGCAATGGTCATAGTTGCTATAATATTCACCCATACCTGGTTTCTTTTAGCAGCTAGAAATTAAAGATAGACTCACAACATTTAATTATGAGTAGTCTATAAGTCACAGGATATGGTTAGGGTTAGGGTTAGGGTTTTAATGGAGTAATTTATGTGCTCGAATAAATATCACCAACATAACTCATTACCACAACTGAACATTGGTCATTACACATGACTTCTAGTTTCAAATTTGGGCCAATCCTAGTTTTCTTCTTCCAAGCCTTGCAGTACCGGCTATTAGAATGAAGCACGCATTTGATACTGCGCTTTATTCAAAATATGCAACAAGTCATTGCTGAAGCGCGAAAGTGCAGATCGATCAACTCAATCAAGTCATTGCATGATACTACAATCCCAGGTAAGACCTCGCAGTCAAATTATCAATTAGCTACCTCTCATGTTGTAACGTCATTAGGTAACATCATGACTCCTTTCAAGACTTAGGCGCTCTGCCATTATAATCGACCCCAGGCATGGCAGTATAATTACCAAAACAGTCATGCTCGAAGTCGATCTCGTCTATACGATCCTGCAGGACCTTCATGACCGTGTGGAACGGGCAGAGACCGTTCGGATCCTCGGGGCAGCCTGAGTACGAATCCGAGACGGGGACAACAGCATCGTTTCTTATGATGTTTTTCACGGGTCAGTCAAGCTTCGGGGGCCATCGTGCAAAGATTTTGAAGAAGAGTTGTCGATTGGCAGAGTAGATAGAAGGAAAAATAGAGAAAAGAAAGAAACAGAGAGAGAAAAAGTAACAGAAAAAGATAAAATAAACATACACTATAAACCGCATCTGTTTAGTGGGCGAATAACTTTCGCACTCGAGCGCTTGAATGAGGAAGTGAGTGCCGAACGGGACGATCTTGCTAGCGACAAAACTGTTCTGGGCCGTGTTGCCGTCAACGCTGAGAGGCGGTCCATTGAACAGCGCCGTCAGGTTGAACGCCATCAGCGTGTCCATGATGACGACTTCATGCGACGCGTCGGCGTAGAGGGACGAGTTGAGCGGGAAATACGTCGAGCTATTGTCGTATGTCCCGTTCAGCGCCGACGAGCCGCCCTCGGGGTACTCACCCAGAAAGCGCGCGACAAATTCTTGCAAATAGGATTTACCCTGCGCTGCGGCGACCGGGGAGCCCGGGCCGTTGTTATAATAGAAGTCCTTTTGGGTAGAAAGAAATACATGTGAGTAGGTGGCTTATTTGATTTGACACGGACCTGCGGAGAGGAACGGTCGAACGGGAAAACTTACGAGGTCATAACTGTACTCGTAGTTCAAGAAGTCCTCAGTTGTGAACAGAGGGCAGAAAGCGGAATAGCCCAGCGCAACGGTCTCGTACGAGCAAAGCTCGAGCATGGCCGCGATGTGAGAGGTGGTGAAGTTGAGGCCAGATATCTAATGTGCAACGACACCCCGTGTTAGCATCCATTTTTGCCGCCTCCCCGCGTGCTTCTGTGCTTGTGACACCTTCTTTCTCTTTATTTTTTATTGTTTTTGGTAGTTTTTTCCACTGTCTCGAATTATTGATCTTGCTTACCTGAGAGTTGAGACGGGCGAGTGTCGCGTTAAAAGCGTTGTTCCCGTACTCGGCCGACAGTGTGCCCCCGATATTACCGCGGCTGCTGACGTCCGAGTTGGGGCAGACCTCATACGGCGCGCCCGAATTATTGACGCCCTCGTTCTCGACGACGATTTCGATGTTCACTTGGTCCAGGTACTCGGGAACTCCAAAGAATCCAGCGGCGAAGTTGTGCGCCGTCTTGACCATGCGATCTTGGGACGTAGTGCGGAACACAGGCAGCGTTCCGGCCTCGGTGAAGTTGTTAAGGAGATGCCCATAGAGCTGGCGGTGCTGCACGCCGAGCAGGAAGTCCTGACTCCGACCGAAGGGCGTTAGGAGCTCGGCCCCGAGCTTGTAGGTCCAATTGGCCAGGAAAGCGAGCTCGCCGCTGACCTCAATGGTCCCCGCGGCCGTGGCGTTTGCAATGGCCTCGGCGAACTCGGACGGTGCCGAACCGCTCGTTGGGTACCGGGCTCCGTGCCGGTACAGCAACTGGACTTGGGTGACGCTGCATCCCTCGGGAGCTAGTGGGCTGGCGTCTGGCAAGCCGTAGTCAGCCGACGAGACAGAGAACCACGGGGACAGATTGCCCCAGTACTTGGCTATGTCGAAATCTTCCGAGACCACCGGGCCGTGGGGCTCCGGAGTGAGCAAGGGAAATTGACTCCCGGGTGAGTTGAGAGATGGATATGCCGGGGCCGTCTGTACGACGGCGGGCTCAACACCAGTTGGGGTAGGGCCGGGGAAGCCGACTACCGACTCGGGCGGGAAGAGCACAGAGTCTATGGTTGCTGTTTCAATTAGGATAGATTTGGTAAGCAACATGTATTATATTTATTTGTGTCCAGTCTGGATTATTTGCTTACTGCTTTCGGGAGGAAATACGTTGGAAACGGCTGAACCGGCGGCAGTGCCCAAGGTAACACTGGCGGCAGCACCGGCTAGACAGATGTATGCCATGCCGGCTGCGAACGTAGCAGCTGTGGAACTTGAGGAGATCATGGTTGCTGGCTTGACAAAGTTCGAAATGGGAAAGCCAGCAGTATCCTAAGTCCGAACAGGCGCGCAAGGCCTGGGCTCTTTTAAGAGGTAGAGAAAATGGAATCGATGCCGACCAGTCTGCTTCCAGCCGCCTCAGTTTTCTCAATCGGAAGTAACTAGGGCCAGGAACCGAGATCTTGATGACTTCATAGTTTGTACCAGCCCTGAGCAATCATGCATCCGAGTTGGCCGCACGCATCAATTGCCACATTCCTATTGGTTGTGTCCCCTCTCCACACCATATTGGTTGTCAAGGGTGTCGATATTCGATGGAACGTCCGCCACGTGCTTACAGTCGGTCTGTTTGGATTAAAATCGCCGCACAATACGTTCTGAATCATTCATCATTACCTTTCGAACATGTTCGGATCCCAGGACATAGCTTAGGCTTGAGCAGTGATTCATGGGCCATTATGGAGAGCCATATCTCGAAGGCATTGCACCGAATGCTGCGGAAAGGGACATACCAGGTATGATATATATAGACCAATGGTGTAATCCAATCCTACTCCGATAAGGCCGAAGACTCAAGGGTTTCTAGTGACGAATATATCGTTGAATGTTCGAGAAGAGGAACCGCGTCGAGTAGGACTAACGAAGTGGGTGATTCATAATGGCATCTCGATGTGGCCCATTGCCCTGAAACTGTCCCGTGGGTAGGTATGCATCACGTTCTTGCGTCATTATCTTCACCTTCTCACCATTTCCTACGGTCATTGTAGTATTGTGCTGATCAATGAGCAGTCAATGGGCATCCCGGTAGAGGGCCAGACAATATCTGCAGTATCAGTGCGGCGAGTGCCCTGTTGCGTGCAGTCAAGTGGCCGGGCATGTCCCTTATAATTCTTAATGAGGCTTGAGATTTCTAACAGTTGAATTAGTGCAATGGCTAAGACGTTCCTCCCCTGAATGTTTCAACACATTTAGGTCCTTGGTTTGATCCTTGCTTGTAGCCGTGTGGTTATCCTTGGAGTTTAAATACCCTAACGTCATTGGCACTTCTGTGCTTTGCTGCTTGCTATACTTGCCACCTGGGTCTCTGAACAACTTGTTCTTCCTGTTTTTTTTTTCCCCTTCTTCCTATCTAGCTTAAGTCATTAATTACTAAGCCAAAATAAATACTGACTGGGCGGATTGCTCAGAGGTGTTTTTTATGCCTCGCAAAACAGCTTTCAAAGCAAAAGTGTAGCCTTTCCCACCTGCTCTCAGCTTCAAAAGGTTTTATGAGTCTACAAACTATGTTCATCAAGTGTGATACCGCTGGTGTCATGATACTGGAGGCGAATCTAGACCATGGCCAATCTCACTTAATCCTGTTGAATGAGCTTCAAAACGAGGGCCGCGCCCCTGTAACTTGTTTGCTGGATTGATGAGCAGATAGAAAGAGGATTTATTGGAGTTTGAAAATAGCAATAAAGAGCTTGCAAGCCCAACTACGAACTTGAAGCACAAATCATTTGTAACATGAATATCACAGCTTGAGGGATCATATGTGGAAAGTCCAAGGTCGTAGTATAACATCACATCGTGTTGGAATTGCCTCTCATCAAGATTCGAATACTTTACATTATTTCTGCAATGCTTATCCCATGCTTGCCATGCTATACTCGTCACATTCGTCGTCTCGTCAGTCACACCCCAACCCGTCCGATGTTTTCCATGTTCCTATGCAGCCTAAGTTTTATTTCCCGACCCGGAAGAAACACCTAGAGCAAACAACAATAATCAGCAAGCTTGGCTTCCCCCCTATGATTAGGATTGGCAATGGAATGTGAAAGTTGAGCTGTTCATCAGATTCGAGGTTTATCCATCAATGAAAGATCTCAGTCCCGTCTTGAAACATATTTTTGGTGACAAGTATCATCATAACAACTGATTGAAAAAGAGAAGAGTAAATAGGAAATAAGGGTGGTATACCGTATCATCATGAGCGCAGTTGATCAACTTTCAACTGCGCTAGCCAGGGACTCCCACCCACTTTGCATCCATGGCGCGATGAAGATTGCAGCTTGCGCATCTGTAGCTTTGCCAGTGCCAGCATACGCATCTGCCAAGTCCGGAGCACTGAGCTCACCTCGAGGAGGAACCGCCTTTAATGCAACGTTCAGGGCCATGTCCGCTGCAAATTTGTCGCCGCTTAAGTTGGCTAGCCGAGACCAGCCATGCGGCAAATGAGGATATAGTATAACATCATTTTGGATCTCGGTTAGGATCTCGGCTTCTGTACCGTTCTCTGCAAGTGCTGCCACAGCTCTGAACACCTCGCCGATATGTGAGTGTTCCAAATCGGTGGCTTTGTCGCTCGCCCTCAATTGCTGCAACTCCGAGACAACAGCGTCGAGTGATTCCTCGTCTGCATCTAATAATGCGACGATACCTAGCAGAACTACGGATCGGACGTGGCTGGAGTCTTTCTCGATCACGTCGAAAAGAACTGTGCGTGCTCGTTCTCGGGCGTCGTCGGTACCGGTAGCCCAAAGAACCTGTGCTAAAAGACAGGCAGCGTCTGCATTGCCTTCTGATTCTTGAAGCGCAGACTCAAAATACGTAACAGCCTCGTCGGGTCTGCCTTCGAAATAAAACGCTAAACCCACAGTCAAGTGACCAGAAAGCCGAGCCTTGCTGCGTTGTTCGGCACTAAGTTCTTTAGCAGAATCATCGCTGCTTAGCTGAAGGGCAAGCTCGCCACATTCAATGGCGGCGCTATTATTCCCAGAAGCTAGATATGACCGCGCGAGATCTGTTTTGGCCAACGCAAATCGTGCAAGCGAGTCAGATGATTCCGTTGCTTCATAGTCAGCTTCAACTTCTTCACAAATCTTTTCGAGTATACTGATAGCTGTGGAATAGTTGTCTGTACGTTCTTGAAACAGTGTCAACAGATGTTGATGCACAAGGTCTTGTGGCCTCAGGCGGTTCAATTGAGTCAGCGCGAAGAGAGGCTGGATCAGTGTAATGACATTTGAATTGGAGGGACTTGTCAAGATATGATCGAAAACGGATGTGGGATATTGACGCCTCGTCAAAAGCGAGGAGGATTCGGAGATATCCATAGCGTGTGTGAATAGCCCACGAGCCTCGCGAGCATCGCCATAAAGCAGTGCCACAAATCCCTGTCCTATCCATGCATGGGCAAAATCTGGGTCGTTCGATTGGGCCCTAGTGAATGCCTCGTTTGCAAGTTGAAAGTCGTTTTGCATGAGCGCCAATGCCCCCAAGTTGGTCCAAGCATGGGGGCTTCTCTCATTCAGGAATAGACTTCGGACAAACGCGTGCTGAGCGACCGATGGATTGATTTCGCTAGTCACGACGCCAAGTGAGTTCCAGAAATCTGGATTGCCAGCCTCCAACTCTATAGCCCGTTTGAAACAACGGATTGCGGCCTTTTGATAATTACTTGATTGGATGCGGAGTTGTGATGGAAGACATGAATGAGCTCGATGTTCTGCCCAGCCGAGGTTGTAGTATGCGACTGCCTGAGCATGAACGTCTTCTGCTGTTAGGTGAATAGCTCGCTTGTGGGCTAGTATAGTGGCATGTAGACATCGTGTGATGTCAACACCTAGTTGCTCATCATCAGGAAACTTGCCTTCCGCAAGGACGATATCTGTTCCCACGCCGTCGACTTCATGCAAGATCTCGAACGCGTTATTAGTATTGGACCCGGGGCTGAGTAATTGACGGATTTCCTGGATCGGTAGATCATGCACACGACTCTGGACTTGCGAAAAGACCGAGCAGGCATCGCCGACAGCTTTCCAGAAATTGAATGTCCTAGTAACGGCTTCCGAGGCAGCGGCAGCAAATGACAGTGTCTTAGAAGCAAGCTCCACAGATTTACCAAAGAAGCCTTTTTCGACGCAGTCAAAAGCATTCTCAACCATGGCTTGCATCAAAGCAATTGCCACACCCGCTTCGTTGGGTCGACTGGAGATGACTTCGTGATAGAGATCCACGGCCTCATCGAACTCCCCCAATTCACGTTTGACATTTGCCAGCATGTACTTCGTAAACCAGGTATCATCAAGATTCCGCTCTTCTAGGTTTGTTTCTAACCCCTGAGCGTTCTGAATTGCTTTGGTAGCCGCAATATAGCGCCCAGAGCTATGATAACTCTCACCTAGACCAACCCATGAATAATAGTCATTAGGTGAGATTCGTAGGGCATGCTGGAAAGAAACGATTGCTTTGGCATAGTCCTGTTTGTTGAGCTCTGCAACGCCAAGAGCGGCCAAGGGCCAGCTGATTCCCTTCTTCTTGGAACCCGGGGGCGGTTTTACGCGCCCTGAGTCCACGACACGTTGAGCAACTAGCTCAACCCGCGCCCAATCACCGTCGTCAGCAAAGGATCTGGCGAGTCGTTCCGCAGACTCGACCTCGGCTGACGACAACTCAACAGCTTTTAAAAAACATCTCCGAGCTCGCTTTTTATCTTTGGCGTATTCGGCATAGTAGACACCGAGGCTGCTGTAAGCTGGTGCGTAGCCGAAATTGCTCTTAAGGGCATCAAGAAAATAAGCATAAGCGCCGTTGCGATCCTTTCTAGCCGTTTTGGATGTATCGATGTTCCAAATACAGCATCCTAAACGATATTGTGTCTGTGCCAAGAGTTCCTTTGACACTGGCTGGTTGAGCATTTTCGGAAGTAGAGACTCTATTTCGGACTTGCCGCGGGCATAATCGCCCTTAAGTGCATACAACCAACCAACCTCTGAGCGAACGCGCAAATTCCCGCTGTCTCTTTTCAAAGCGCGGTTCAAAAAGTCGATTGCCTGATCGAATTCTTCTTCTTCCTCATAAACCAATCCCACGCCGATCATAGCCGATGTAGAGGACGGATCAACCTCCAAGACTTTCTCAAATAAGAATTTGGCTTCACCATGATTTCGTGGCGACTGATAGAATACCAAAGCGGTGCCGAGACAAAGCATAAAGGCTTGATTTGTGTGAGTGAACACTTTGCCAGTCTTATCTGTTTCAGATGTCATGAGTTTCATAGCCTTCCTCATCAGCTCTACATTGCTTTCGTGCTCTTCCAAGTGTTGATAGTACTCGCCCATGAGCCGATGAGCGAGTAGAGAAGTGGTGGTCGCAATGCCTTCTGTCATCATGAGCAATCGATCTTCATCTGTGTAGGGAATGACAGATGTAGGAGCTCCGCCATCTTCATCGTCTGAACTTTCATCCCCGTCTCCAGTCTTCTGAACCGGGTCAGGAGTAGTGTCAGAGACTTTAGGGAAGGGGGATATGTCGCTGGTCAGGAAACCCGTCAAAACACGGTACAGATCGCTGTCCGAGAAATGTGTGCAGTAATTATTAAGAACATGAATGTCTAAGTCCTTGATCTCTTTGCAGTCTGTCCACTCGACGGCAATATCCCATGCTAGTTTGAATGGGTGTTTAATTATGACCATACCATTGGCCAGATTTTGCACAATTTGCATCTCTGCTCCCTTTTCAGAGGCAGGTAAGACCAAGAGCCGGTCGTATCTGAACTGGAGCAGCTTCTCCTCGTACTGGCGTCTGACATCGTCATCAGATGACCAGAGAATAAGCTGCTCGTAAATCCAGGCCAGTTTGCTTTGACCCAAAACTTCTCGGTTCACCTCAACTGTGACCTCGCTCAATTTGGCACCGAGTCTGGTCCGCCGTTCTCCAATTAGTGTGTTGATGCGCTTCTTCTCGTCGACCTCGAGGATTTGTGCCATGGTCTCATAGGTTCTGACAGGGTGAGGCAATCGGCCTTCAAGGGCTGAGTATATAGGGCTGTCTGGAAGGATGGCATGAAGAGCTTGGATATACTGTGATCTGTCGCCCTGGGCACGGGCAAAATCGATGAATTTATCCATTACATCTTGACACTTGTACATCTCATTCGCGCCGCTGAATATCTCAGCTAGCTTAATAGCAGCGTGTTGATACTTGTCAAGACATTTCGGGCCTTGCTTTTCGTAAATCTTGATCAAGCCTTGCCATGCTTGGGCGTCAGGCCGAAGGTCAGCGGCGGTTTTGTAAGCGGCCTCGGCAAGGTCAAGCTGTCCCTTCTTGTCCAAAGCGAATGCCTTGAAGACATGGCTGGGCAGGCGTTAGCAGTTGCTTATTTTACTGTGGTTGAGATGGGGTGTATATTGCTCACGCTTGGTAATTTTTGGGGTCTTTGGCAATAACATTGTCAGTTTGGTTCAATGCCTCATCCCACTTCTGTTGGCGTATAGCATCATTGATGGCCTTAAGTGAGGCCTTGATGCTCGCCATGGTTGGTGGAAAACTCGTGTATTGATGATGTCGGCGATATCATAGTCGTAGTGGGGACGTGTCATCTCATCATTGATTTTGTGTGTGGAATGGAGGAGGTGTCTTTGAGGAGCCTCATTTTCTGCAAGCTGCGATGTTCTCAATGCGCTAGCGGTCAAACATCGGTAGAATGGGGGCCCGTTACTAGCTGTAACAGCCATTGTAAACACCACTAATTAATCGGTAAGCCCCACCTCAGGTAAACTCAAAGAATGCAAGCAAGTGGCAATACCTGTGAAGGAAAAGGTAGCTTTGAGACACAAATCCAGAATACATGTACCTAAGTACATAAATTACCTAGGCTTTTCAACTCGGAAAGAAGCCCCTTTGACAAAACCAGCAGCTCCCGTTCACTGCGACAGCAAGGCGATTGTTCCCGCTCAGTAGGTACAGTGATTGATTGCCCCGCCGACACTTTAGGGCCATTCGGCGGGGTCCCTGATCTGCTTATCACTTGGAGTGCCAAGCCAAAATGCCATCATCCCCCAGATCCTACAACATTGCCATATGGATTGAGCATCTGACATGATCACTCGACATCTGCTCTTGTTGAATGTTGAGTGACTTTCTGAATCTGAGAACTGTTGCCATTGATTTTGATTTATTTCAATCTTATTTCACATACTCAAGGCTTATCTACTCCCTCAAGCATTTATTATGCTCCGTCCCAACCCGCGGACCTGATTTGTCGCCAGCTCACCCATCCATTATCATCCTTGTCTCGCAACCTGCTTAAACGTCACTATATCCTGTCATCCACCTCACCTAATCCTCCCATTCCTCACTCAATATACCCAACACAGTCTATTCAGCCCTCTCGCGATATTGCCATCCTATCATCAAATTTGAACACTGCTTCGTATCAACATAATTCTATATATATCTCTTACCCGTAAATGTTCTGAATTGAAATTTCACTTTCCTTGCTTGCGCTCCTTGACCTGTTCGTTTAGTTCTCCTTCATTTTGCCTAAACCTTAGCACATCACTTTATCGCCTTGCTTGGTTCTGATCTCACATGTCTCCACTACGCCTGACGATTGAGAATGGCGAGTTCTGTGATAAGTACGGCCGGCATATCGTGCTACGGGGCATAAACGTCGCTGGCGACGCCAAACTTCCCAGCCAACCCGATGTGCCCTCCCACATCGCGGACAACTTCTTCGATGGCGACAATGTGAAGTTTCATGGCCGTCCCTTTCGCAAAGAGGATGCACACACACACTTCACCCGTTTAAAACGATTCGGGTACAACACCATCCGCTATATTTTCACATGGGAGGCTATCGAGGCTGCCGGGCCCGGTAAATACGACGAGGAATGGATACAGCACACGATCGACATTCTGAGGATAGCGAAGGAATATGGCTTCTATGTATTCATGGATCCTCACCAGGATGTGGTTCGTACTTGAATACTCCTCTGTCCCTCAGTATTCGTACCATATGCTAACAGGAGGCCGGCTGCAGTGGTCTAGGTATTGCGGAGGCTCCGGAGCTCCTATGTGGACGATCTATGCCTGTGGACTAAACCCCCAGAGCTTCGCCGCCACGCAAGCCGCCATCGTTCACAATACGTACCCTGAACCCGACAATTTCCCCAAAATGATCTGGTCGACCAACTATTACCGCTTAGCTGCTGCTACCATCTTCACCCTGTTCTTTGCCGGTCGTGACTTTGCGCCGAAATGCATAATAAACGGGATGAACATACAAGATTTCTTACAGGGACACTTTGTGCGAGCCTGCGGGCACCTAGCAAAGAGAATACACGAGGCTGGCGACATAGAGAACGAGGTCGTTTTCGGATGGGAGAGTCTAAACGAGCCGAATCGAGGAATGGTCGGACTGGTCGATCTGAGCGTAATTCCTAAAGAACAACAGTTGAAGAAAGGCACATGTCCGACAGGATGGCAAGCTATTTTAATGGGCTCTGGACGAGCCTTGGAGATCGACACCTGGGACATAGGAGGACTGGGCGCCTACAAGACTGGCCGTGTGCTCATTGACCCCCACGGCGAGAAAGCATGGCTTCCGCCGGATTACGATGACACGAGATACGGGTGGAAGCGTGACCCAGGTTGGAAATTGGGTGAATGTATCTGGGCCTTGCATGGAGTTTGGGACTCTTCTCAGGACCTTCTCTTGAAAAAGAACTATTTTGAAAAGCACCCAAAGACCGGAGAAGTGCTTGACTACCCCGGATTCACCAACACCTACTTTATGGACTTGTATCGGTCTTATCGGGACACGATTCGGTCTGTCTATAAGGATGCGATCCTGATTTGCCAACCCCCAACCCTAGAGCTCCCTCCCTTCATCAAAGGTACGGCGGACGACGATCCCATGATGGTCTATGCTCCACACTATTATGATGGAATCACACTTATGACCAAGAAATGGAATCGTACATGGAATGTTGACGTGCTGGGCGTGCTGCGAGGTAGATATCTCCATCCTGCTTTCGCGATAAAGATAGGCGAGTCTGCGATTCGAAATTCTTTCAAAGAACAATTGGCGGCCATGCGGAAAGAGGGGCAAGATTTTATGGGAAATCACCCCTGTATCTTGACGGAATTTGGCATACCGTATGATATGGACGACAAGCATGCCTATAAGACCGGAGATTATTCGAGCCAGTCTGCTGCGATGGACGCGAACCACTTTGCTGTGGAGGGTGCGGGAATGGACGGATACACGCTCTGGGTCTACTCAGCAACAGTGAGTTAACGACACTTGAGTTGTGCACCTTTATTCATGACTACTAACTCTGCATCTAGAATGACCACCAGAGAGGCGACCAGTGGAACGGTGAAGACTTGTCTATCTATTCCGCCGATGATCAGACACTGCCGATCTCTCCTCTTCCGCCAGGCCAAGCGAGTACTATGAGTAAGAACACTCAAAACTCTGACTTGAAAGGAGTTGACGATGATAAATCAGTCACGCGTGATAACCTCGAGCAAACACTGACAAATCCTTCTATCTCATCCACCGCAGCCAGTCCAAATCCCGAACTGACCGCTGCACCTGGATATCGTGCTGCTGAGGCATACGTTCGTCCCGCCCCCATTGTGATCAACGGGAGCATCACGCAGTACGGTTTTGATCTGAAGAAGTGCGAATTCACTTTGGACATTCAAGGTCGAGCTGCCACATCGGAAAGCTTGGAAACAATCATTTTCTTGCCGGACTACCACTTTCCCAGGGAACAATGCGTTGTTGCTGTCAGCTCAGGAACGTGGGAAATTAGCACAGATGATGAAGAACGAGCCTGTGTTCAGAAATTGAGATGGAGGCATGGCACTGGTAAGCAGAGCATCAAGGTGACGGGTATTGTGCGGCCACATAATACTCTAGCGGGGACTACAGAGGAAGCAGGGTACTTGGATCAATGCCAGGCAACGTACGGAATGGACTTGAAGAACTGTATTGTCATGTAAAAGTGTATAGTATGTCTATACATCAACATGCATAGGTAGGTATGAACAACTGTATATGGCTCCGACACCTCCACGTTCTGTCGTGCTTTGTCGCATATGCTCGCATGCCCCAGTATCACCCTCGGCAATTATAGTTGATGAGCTCATCAATCGTATCGCTTAATCGCCAATCGGATTGTATCCTAAGCTGCGGCATTGTACGGAAATTAAAAGATGGAAATCTCAAATATTGGTATTACGGAATACCACAATCTTTCGATTTAATGGATCGGATGGTCATTTGCTGCGAAATCTGCGTGGAAACGGAAGGAGTGGAATCCATACTCTTTACCTTCCAGAGGTCTGCCCCGTCCAGACTAGGGTTGGGTTTTCCACAGTGGAATTGAGTAATCCACGCAATTCCACATTTGAGGCTATTTACAGTAGTAACTCCAATTACACACCGCTACTTTTGCAACTCACAACCTAACTACTTTAATTAAGTAGTTAAAATTAGGTATTTTATTAATTTTTTACTTTTTTGAATTTATTTCTAAATTTTCTAAGCTTTTCCGTTTACTGTTTTTTGGTATTTTTGCAAGTTATATTAATTTTATTTAATATAGATTTAAATAAAGTTTATAAATATTATTATATTACACTTTTTTAACCATTTAATATATATATAATTTAGCAAAAACTTTTAGCAAAATAATAAATATTTTTATAACTATTATTTAATTTTAATTATTAATATTATTAATTTAATAACATATTATTTAGCAATTTGTTAATTTTATTAAATAATATATAATATATTTATTAACCTAAATAATTAGTTACTAAAATTTTTAAAAATAACAATATTAAAATTAATAATTTATTTATAATTGTTAATTTATATTAAAAAAATTATTAATAAAACTTTTATATTAATTTGTATTATTTAAAAGTTTTTATTTACTATTTTTAAATATTTAATATATTAAAAAACGATTTATAATTTTAATTATAATTATAACCTTTTAATTTATAAAATAATTTATAATAAACTATTTCTATAATTTTATAAATAATATAAAATACGTTTTTTTTATTTTATTAATATATTAAAAGCGATTTTTGTTATTTTTAATAATATAATTAACGTTAAAAATAATTATATTTTAAATATATTAATTTAATTAATAGATTATAGCAAAATTTATTATTATTAGCAAAATATTAATTTTAATAATAAAAAAAATACTGTTTAAAACTACGTTTTTATTATTAAAATTATATTAATTAAATTAATTAATAAAGTTTAAAATTTATAATATATATAAATTTTTTATATAAATATATATTTAATAATATAGTTAATATATTTTATAAAATATTAACTTATATTATTATTAAATTATATTATATAATATATAAAAATTATAACTATTTATTAAAAATATATTTAAAAAAATTAAATATTAAAAAAAAATATTTATAACTATTTAATTTATTATAATTTATTTTCGAAAAGCAAATTTGTAATTATTAAAATTTCGCATTTATTAAATTTAAACCTATAGCTATATTAAAACGTTACTATTTTTTATAATAATTTAATAAAAATTTTAATAATATTATTTTATTTTTATATTATATAATAAAAAAACTTTAAAATATTAGTTATTTATAGAATTTATTTAATATAAATTATAAAATTAAATAAAAAATACGTAATTTTTTTACAATATTAATATTATTATATATAAACTAAAATTTTAACATAATTTAAAGCTATTAATAAAAATTATAACACTAATTATAATAGTAATATTTTTTATAAAAATTAATAAATTATATTTTAACTATATTATTAATTAATAAAACTAAATATTATTAAATTAAAAATTATTAATTTAATAATAATTCCGTTATAATAATATTAATTTTAATATGCTAAAAAGGCTATATTAAAAAAAATATAAAAAATAAATTACTACTATTAATTAAATAACGTAAACGTTCGATTTTAATTTTTGCAATATATAATTAATGTTATATATAGTTAATTTAATTAATTTATAACTTTATTAATAAATTATAAAAAAATTAAAAAACGAAATTAACCGTAAATTTATTTAATTTAAAATTTATATAAATCGATTTAGTTAAATTATAAATTAATTAATTAAATTATTTAATTACTAATTAAAATAAAAAATATATAATTTAATATTTATTATTATTATAGTAAAATTATTTAATATTATTATAATATTTATATTTTTAAAACGCGTTTTTTTAATAATTAATTTTATATATAATAAATATTATAACTAATTTTTACTTTAAATTATTAACGATATTATATTTATATATATAAATTATAAAACGTTTAAAAAAAGCGATAATTTTAAAAAGTTTTTATAATTACTTAATAATATTAAAAAAGTTAAGTTAAAAAATAGGTTATATTAAAAATTAATAAATTTAACAATTAATATAATAATTAATATAATAATTAATAAAAAAATTAACGTTATAAAAACGCAATAAATTAATAAATTAATAAAAAATTAAGTTTAATACTAAAAATTAATATTAATAGTAATAATAATGCTTTTATTTTATAAAAATTAAATATATAAGCAAGTTAGTAAATATAGATATTTCGAATCTCCGATTTCTTATACAAATCTACATCTAATATAGTATCGATAAGCAGGGTAGCTCGTGTACGTGGAATAGGAATTAGGAAATCTACTGTTTTCCACTATTTTCCACGTATAATAGGATTACGTGTATTTCATCTCTCCACCCCTAGTCCAGACCCCTCTCTGTCCGTGCAACTATGTGCTCCAATACCTGGTGGAGAAGGAAAATGTATGCCTGACTGGGTGTGCTTTTTCAAAATCCTATTGGATGCCCGCATCAGCTCATGCATGCCCGGTTGGGCGCTTACAAGCCCAGTCGCCGAGCTCGAAAATGTGCGCCGAATTGCAACCTTGCAGGAGGCTCAATCAGCATTGCAGGAGGGGCTAGTTCTAGCGGCGTTGCAACCACAACTAAAGTTCAGCTGCATTAGCCCATTCTTTTCCCCTCCTTGCCTAATTGGGGATGACTTTGATTCTGACAAGGCCGTAATAAAAGGAACATCGTTGTGTAAGTGGGAGTTTCTGAATCTGCATTGCAAAAATTACGCCTTAGGATTAGACAAAGTGATCGACTTGGGAGGCATGTCCGAGACAATGTCCGCCCAGCTTTCTAATAGGATTTGACGTCAAATAACAAGTGGTTAAGGCAATGCTCACCATTGCCCGCGGGTACCCTTGACTTGTAGGACACACATTTTCAGCTCTTGGCCGCTAACACACACGCCACTTCGCCTCACCTCACTGGTAAGCAAGTGGCTCGTTGCACCAAATCTTTATCGCGCCAGACAAGGCACAGTTATTAGCAGGGCAGAATATTTGAAATGCATCATAATGGACAGAGTAACATGTCACAAGCATCAAGAAAGCCAACAACGGCGCAGCACGTGGCAGGTAGTAGAAGTCGTATTCTAGTTGAATCGGATGGCCCCTCTGTTGCCCCCCTTTGTGTTTCAAGGTTGACCCTGGTCTTTTGTGTCGACTTCGTCTTGCCGACTGTCGATGTGATTGGCTAGGATCCTGCATGTCTAGATGAAGCTACCGAATAGGCGGGCTTTTGGTAGAGGGCAAGAGAAGAAGAGGGAGAGGACCTCAGCTAGGACAAGTTCCGTTAGGTAGTTCTGGACGCAATATGTCGTTTCTCTAGATCTTTGGTAAATGGGTAAAGCAAACTCTACTTCAAGTTTCTAGAAAGGTCTTCTTTGTAACTCTGAGATTGGACCGTTCGCCGTTGACAATATCCTCAAGTACCTTCAGCGGCCGTTTGGCTTATTTAGTGACAGGGCCTAGTGCCGATATGCGCGTTGCCGCCGCGGTGATTTGAAGCGGACCGACTTTTAGGTTGGGCCAACAGCGACTTCCCCAAACCAAAGAGAGAGGAGAGTCGCAACCCGCCGCACGGCAAGAACGTCCATCATCTCCAACCTCCACCTTCTCCCGTGTCCATACTTTGCCTTACCTTGCAGTGCTTTGCCTCACTTAATACCATCGGTCTATCAAGTGGTCTAAGCGAAAACTATCCGAATTGCAAGGGTCTTCATATTTTTCTTTTCCCGTTTTTGGCGTGTTGAGAGTGGGTAGATTACGTATCTCTTTGATCTGTCTGTATATGTCTATTGTTGTTTGTATGTCTTGCTCCTGCACCTCTCCATCCTTCAACCCACTTCATCTTTCTACTGAACCAGATTGCGTCGCAAACTCAACCTAACTCAACTCTGACATCAATGTTGGTCATGCAATAGACATATTGTCGCATTTTTAGCTTCGATCCGAGCTCGAATACGGCACTAAGCGATCGAACATTTACCAAGCCAAACCGACGAAGCGCAATCCGAATCCTTGAATGTTGCTCTCTTGAACCTGCGTTTGAGATGGCCTAACTGCCACACGCACTGATCGATCTCAAAGTCCTTCCGGGCGCATATTTGGCAAGCGCAACCACGCGGGCCCTCAATAGTCTCCAGTACTAGATGCGACGCCGTTAGGCCTTCAAATATCAGATTAGGACAAGAGCCCTTTGATCAACGACCGATGCGCTGTACATAAACGAGCTTTCACGGCGCAGCCTCGCATTAGCATATATCACATTGAATAGCAAAAATATTTTACTGCATTCACCATGTTTCCAAATCAGCAAAGAGACCCGGCGCGACCTTTCCCGGTCCCGCCGCCGCCTCCGTTAACAACACCCATCCAGGGACCGGGACCACTCAATCCCATGACGAACCTTCCACCCCCACCTCCGCGATACCTCGGCGCTCCGAATACCATGAATGGCGTGATGCTACCTCCCCCTCCGCCACCTACCAGTGTGCCCGGACCTCAGGCACAGTGGCAAGGCACCTGGGGTCGTCCATATGATGGTCGCCCAGGTTTCCTGCCACCTCCGCCTGCCGGTGGTCCTGGTCCTGTTGCCTATAATCCGAGGCTTCATCATCAAGCTTCGAATACGGCGCTGTCAGCCATACCGCCTCCTCCCCCTCTGACCACCGATCACTCTTCTGGCACATACAGACCCAACATCGATGACAGCGCGTTAACCTCTGCTACCTACATCCCTGGTGGTAATGATACATATGGAGAAGGTGTTGGCATACCGGGTTTCTTTCCCGATGACGCTTCTACCTTCTCCAACCTGTCGCAGCTATCATGGTCGAGTTCAGCTGCTACTAACAGAATGGCTATTACCATTCCTGCCGACGACAATCAAGGTGGAACCTATCATAACCCCGTTCCTAAACAAATACCTCTCCCGCCGAATGTGCCTCCACAACATGCCGATATTCCCCCTGAGTTGGCAGCAAAATGGACTCTGGATCATGTTCTGCTGTGGCTCGCTGCGAATAGCTTCTCAAAAGAATGGCAAGATACGTTTAAGGTACTGAATATGCATGGCGCCAATTTTCTTGAGCTTGGAAGTCAGCGAGGCGGTCGAGGCAACTTTGGTATGATGCATCAACTCGTATATCCAAAGCTAGCTGCGATTTGCGCAAACAGTGGAGTCGGATGGGATCAGCAAGCGCAAAGGGAAGAAGGAAAGAGGATGCGTCGTCTGATTCGAAGTCTGGTTACCGGGAAAACTACCGAGTCCTCCAAAGTGCAATCATCTCATACGCGCAAAGAGTCGATCAATGGGGGTCACTCGCAAAGCGCGGGAACCGATATCGAATCGCCAAATACCCCTATAAAGCCCAATGGAACAGGAATGCCTGCGCGGAGATTTTCGCAGACAAGGGCAACGACGATGCCAATTAATGGCACGATGGCTTCTGAGTCAAACCATCGAGCCATGCTCAAGAATATCGACATTGACAGTAATCGGAAAGGCAGTCCTAGCGCCAGTGAATCGGGCGATGGGGTCTTCCGGAGAGGGAGTCCGATATCAAGCCCGAAACTTCCATCCTCATTGCCATCACCTGGCGGTAGATTTCCCAGTCACAGATCCCGGAATAGTACCGATTCTGTCTCTTCAAACACAGCCATGCGTGGCTCAGCCGTTCCTCCCGACGCCGGTCAGTATCTTCGCAATACGCAGAATTCTAGTAGCTATGGTAATCGTCTGTCGCCTTTGGATGGCGAACGATCTGCTGGCACAGAACCAAGCTCAGCGAAAGACAGTAAGGCGCTCTTTGGATTCTGGAAGAAGAGGCCCAAACCAAGAGACGATGATAGAGACTCACCCACGACCACAAGTCCAAGTATGGCGAAACAAGCAGAGCCGTTTACAAGCCAGAGAACTTTCATCCTTGTGACCATGGATGGATGGAATTACCGTATGTGCGATGTCACGGATTGTGAAACCTCTAAGGAACTGCGGGCTAGTATCTGCCTTAACCTTGGTTTGCCTAGCTCGGATGATATGCAGCTATTTCCAACAGAACTTGGACAGGGAACACATGACGAACAGTTGGGAGATGTCTGTGTTTGGCATAGACAGAGGACAAACGGTAGCTCGATGAAGCTCTTCGTCAAGTATGGAGACGCAAATAATGGAAGTGCAAACATTCCTTCACTTCTAGCACTAGCTATGGACGCAGAAACTTACTCTCGTCTTTCTGGCCAGCGAACTCGGTCAAGTTCTTCCCCGCCGACCTCTAGAACGAATACAATGACGAACCAATCGCGTCCCAGCGAAAGAGAGCTGGCCGCTCAAGCCGAGGAACATCGCGCTAAGGTAGACCAGCAGGGTGCTCTTTATCAGCAACGAAGACAGAATATAAATAAACCGCCACCACTAGAATCGCCAGGTGTTCAGGGTCGAAGCGTTGATTTCGATCACCCACGTACATCCCCATTCCTAGTCGAGGACAAGAAAATGGAAAACCTTCTCCCTCAGAGGAAGGCACCAGCACCGCCCGGCGTCGAGACAGCGACCCTCATTAAAGCCAATTCTTTATATAGAAAGCCGAATCATAATGCGCGATCTTCTCAAGGGAGCTCAGATGGGTTCCCTAGTCCCCGAAGACCCGCCACATCTACGAGCTCATTTGAGAATGGTGGATCAGACATGTCAAGAAATCGATCCGAGATGACCTCCCCGCCGGCCGGATCTGCATTAGGTGCTCTGGTCAATATCGGAAGTAGTTGGAGCCGCCTAGGACGTCCATCTACATCTGCCAACCAGCGTGTCGCTTCACCAAGCCGCGGCAACTCAGGACCATCCGCCGGGACAGGAGATACAGAGTCAAGAGGTAAGGGAGCAATGGCAACTGTTGATTTTGGCCAAGTGGCTGAGGGTCGCGGTAGTCCACGATCTGGCTCACCCGGCTCAATTACCTGGAGCCGCGGTGATATACCATTCCTCGTGCCTGACTATTCGCCTGGTGGTACCCCAGTCCCCAACGTCGGGAGCAAACCCCGACATGAAGCAATTGCTAAACTTCGTGACGCAGCACCGGGTGACGTGAGTCCAAGCACAGCGCATGCATCAACCATGCCATCCAATCTGGCGTACTCAAAGAGCGTCAATCGTAAATCTCACGGCCCCGATGTTGATTTCACCGAGACCGACGTTCAGTTCTCGAAGATGGCCGAGTCTGCCAATAGGGTCGTCGATGATGACTCCGGAGATGACGATTCCGACGACGGCTTATTCGCGGCTCCCTTGAGGGGTAGACAGCCGTCCAAGTCGGTGCGGAAGAGTGCTCTTCGAGGTAGCGATTCTGGATCCAGCGGCAAACGGCCAAGTCTCCGGGTTAAAACCGAAACATCTAGGAAGGCACACATGTCTGTCACGTTTGACTCTCCTGGTGGGAGCTCTCCGGATGGTGAGGATGACGCAGAGAGCATTCATAGCGGCTCTCACCGACGCACACCTGCCACTCCAAGCTCCGAACAGTGGCAGTCTGATGATAGTAAATTGAACCGTCGCAAATCTTTCATCGATAGGGATGTGTGGGCAAATCGTCCCCCGCCCGAGGCGATGTTGGATAACCTTGAGGCTTTCTTCCCGAAGCTGAACCTTGACCAACCAATACTAGATGAAGACCAACTGCAAGAACCTGGCTCTCCTATCTCTCCTATCGCTGAGCAAGAAGAGCCAACGCCGAGTTCGAATGTTACGATCCAGATACCCCCACTCCCTCCGAACAATGATGAGGGCGGAACATTTTACAACGAAAGTGATACGCTTGGCTCAGACGAGTCCACACTCAAAGCCCTGGAGCGCCCAGTTTCATTCGCTTCAACAGCGCAGAGAAGTGTGCGCCGATCCGCTGGTCTTGGCCGGATGAAGTCTATTCGCGAAGTTGCCCGAAATGCTCACGAGGCCCACAAGCGTTACACGAGCATGTCCTCAGCCAGTGGTAGTAGGGCTACCTCCATGATCCAACGCCGAAAGAGCACGAAGATGTTCGGCGCCAATGTCGTCCAGATTCACCCCGAGCGTGGTTCTATAAATATGCCACAGGTCCCGCAGATCCCTCAAGACGTTCTTCCTCAAGCGCCAAAGCGCCAGACAACATTCAGGTGGTTCAAGGGTGAACTGATTGGCAAAGGAACTTATGGTCGCGTCTACGTCGGCATGAATGCCACCACTGGTGAATTCTTGGCTGTCAAGGAGGTGGAGGTCAACCAAAAAGCTGCCAATGGCGACAAGAACAAAATGAAAGAGCTTTTGGCTGCTCTTGACCAGGAAATAGACACCATGCAGAATCTGGATAACGACAACATTGTGCAATACTTAGGTTGCGAGAGGAAAGAGACGAGCATCAGCATTTTCTTGGAGTATATTTCCGGTGGCAGTATCGGGTCATGTCTAAGGAAGCATGGCAAGTTCGAAGAGCCTGTTGTACGATCACTCACTCGCCAAACGCTGTCTGGTCTCGCGTATCTTCATCACGAGGGCATCCTGCATCGTGACCTGAAGGCCGACAATATTTTGCTAGATCTGGACGGCACTTGCAAAATTTCAGACTTTGGTATTTCCAAGAAGACGGATGACATTTATGGCAATGACAAGACGAATTCCATGCAGGGCTCCGTGTTCTGGATGGCTCCCGAGGTCATCCGCTCCCAGGGCGAGGGTTATAGCGCCAAAGTCGATATCTGGAGCTTGGGCTGCGTGGTCTTGGAGATGTTCGCTGGCCGCCGTCCTTGGAGTAAGGAAGAGGCTGTCGGAGCCATTTACAAAATTGCAAATGGCGAGATACCACCGATCAATGATGAAGTTCGGGCTGCGATTACACCTTATGCCTTGGGCTTCATGTTGGATTGTTTCACTGTGTAAGTTTTTTTTTTTTTTTTTGGCTTTTTGGCTTTTTGCGCACAATCATTTTACACCAGATAATTACTAACAAAAGATGCAGTGATCCCCAGGAACGTCCGACCGCATTGCGTCTCCTCCGATACCATGAGTTCTGCGCCGCGGACAAGAACTATAACTTCTACGATACCGAGCTCTATGCAAGAATCCGAGGCACATTTCAATAGTCAACTATTAGGTTGATGAATCAAAAATCCTGTCAATCGGCTAGGGGGGAAGAGTACGCATTGGCGAATCAAAAGCCCAAAATTCATCAAAATTCGAAATACTACGGTCATGGCAATCACGTGGTCTCCCCCAATTCATGGTCTTTCCGGCATGGTGTTTTGGAGCCTTTCATCTTTGGTTGATCGGTTGGGAACTTAGTCAGTCCATCAGCAGCTTGGATATAATGGTTGATAATGGAGATTTTCTTGGAACAGTGTCTCCGGTTAAGGAAACAACGGGAGGGTGCGAAACAGGGTAGTCATCATGCCTAGAGAGGATGCAAGTCGTCCTCGAGACAGACGGCTGAATAGTCCTCTCTTTGGGCTGCAACCGTGGTGGATAAATGTAGCTCGTATTTTTACATAGCCATATCATTTACATACTATTCAGCAGTACAACCATGAATGAAAATCTTTTGGATAGAAACTGAGCTTAACATTGTGCCCACGAAAGAAAACGTTTACCGTTTCGATAGCTCCCGGTTACACCCTTTATTAGGCTATATCGGCCCCCATGTGACGGGATCATGTATATCGCCCCCCTGGATGATCAAAGGTCTCAGTCTCTCCTGGTTATAATCATCGCTCATCCGCTTGGCAAAACTGCTTCGAATGCCTTTCGAGGAGTAATATGGCTCGTACGCTGTTGAAGCGGTAGACCAGCGGGCATCCTTTGCTCTACCACCTCCACTGCCTACCCCTCCGCGATACCATCCCCCCTTATGGTCTCCGAAATCTGAATTTCGGTTCAGAGATCTGTATCCCCCTACCCCTTCGGCATCCCCTTCACTGTCATTACCACTATTGTAGTTCTCATCATGCTTAGAGTCGTTGACCCGCATAGTTAGTGCGATGACGATCAATGTCCCGGCCACGATGACTTCGCTCAGGGGTACCATGACGAAGTGAAGCCATACTAGGCCGTTTTCTCCACTACCTGCGCTGCTACTACCATTGCTGGCATCGCCATCAAGAGCAGAAAAAGCATCCGGCCAGAAAGCCGCTATCAGCCCCCACAGAAGACGCAGCAGGACAGTCGGCGTGAGCACGAGGATCGCAACAGCGAGATCTCGCTCGCTGCCGTCTTGTGTGTAATTGAAATTGGGAGCTGAGCGGGCTTTGATGTGTATTAAGATGGATAGGGGCAGTTGGAGACCTAAGAGGGCTGCTAGGAGGATAGTTGTGCCGGCTTGGGTGGTTAGGGGAGGGGAGGGAGAGGTTTGGGGAGCTGAGGCGGAGTGAGACGAATCCAGCTGACCTAGTGCTATGGTTATTATCCCCGCCAGTGTGAGGATCTGCACCGGTGCGAAGGTCCGAAAGGGGATGCCTCGGGCGAGGGAGAGGTTGCTGGTCGGGTGTTGGTCGTTAGCTAGCTAAGATTCATTTTTAGGAACGGGTTTAAGGCAAGATGCACGTACACCCGAATAAGCACCCCAGCAACAGCCAGAAGCAACGGTCCGCCGGTTATATCGTCGAAAACGCTGGATATGGCGAGGAGCTTCACACCACCAGCACTTTCGCTCTGCCCTTCTTGCCCTTTCTGTTGCTGTTGTATTTTCTGCGATTCAAGCACCAATACGGCACTGGCAGTTCGCAATGCGCAGAGGGTTATTATGGGTATGCACAGCGGCAGCCAGGTCTTGCTCTTGTGCTTTGCGATGGCCGCGAGGGTCGAGGCTAGGAGGAGGGGGAAGAGGACCAGCTCGGCTGTGGCTGTTGTTGGTGATTGGGAAGAGGTTGAGGAGGCCGACATTTATTAAATTGGTCTGAGAGATGGGAAGAAAGGAAAGGGGGCTGGGTTTGATTTAGGTAATGTGGTATAATCTCATGGTGACCTTGGGGATTATGCCTTTCTGTGTGGCAACATGATAGGGTTGATGGGAGATATCTTGCTATTGAAAACGTGTCCATCTGTCCAAGTCCTTGTACCCTTTTTTTCCCTGGTACGCTTTGATTCAAGCAGGGCAGATGGAGTGGTGACATATGCTCGTGCGTTTTGGGACTGATACAGGAGACAGAAGTGCCTCCATAGGTACTGTCATTGCAACACGACTCTGCTTCTCAGTTCCAAGAACAAGGTCACATAATTTTCATATCTTTGACAAGACCAGCCATAACTCCTCGATTTTCTCAGCAGATAGCAATACTGTTCATCTAGAACATATCCATCTCAATTTCCTAATCATGATAGGGCTGACCTGTATTTATCCTGGTATATAGTATGTCATGAGCTCATCAGGAACGATCGGCCAATCGAAAATCAAATGAACAGAACAGCCAAAAGAATACAATTAGATGCCACTAAAGTTTGACAGCTTGAGCCAGACATTACTGTTAAAGATTCTAGGGTCTTTCTGGACATTCTAGAGCCGCCGCCGCATGTTCAGCTCGGACAGTCTTGGAGGCTTAAATGGACGGCATCGGGGGAGCTGAGACTAGTCTCACAAAAGTCATGTGAACAAGGCTTGAAGAAAGTTTATCTGATCTGGGAAGAGCAGCAGCTGAGTGTTCATCCGATTATGTTTGCACTCGGTGAGTTCTCAGGCCTTCAATGCTAATAAGTGTCAATTAGAACTGAATCCCGTTCTCCTCTGAGTTGTTACTCCTATGGTAGTTGATAGTAATGAGATTAACCCTTCGAAGCCACTGCCGTACGTCTGAAAAGATTAAGAGGTGAACTAGAATACCCCCGGGACGATAGATATAGAGGCGGAATATACCTAGTAGTAAATGAGAAGAGGTGGATTTAAGTTTTATTAAATAAGTGCTGCTTCATTAGCACATAATGCCATAGTTAAAAGCCTTGGGGAGCGATAAAGCCAACAGTGATTCAGAGTTCAGATGACGTTAGGGGATTTTGCTCTTAAAAATGACTATGGAAATGCTCTGCTAACTTCAAGATGCCAGGTACTACTTCATCAATTCAGTGCGGTGACCCTGTCTCCGGTTGCAGTAAGTTATGCTCCTTCCTACGTCGGACGAACACTCAAGTCCAGGGAACTAGAAGACATGGCACCTCGCCCAGGATTTCATTGAAAAAGACGAGGTTTTCGAATGCAAACAAGCACAACTTGGCCAATGTATTTTCAGTCTCCTGCTGACCTATAACCTTATGTGCCTCCTAGATCTATCAAACCCGTGACGCCATGCGTAAAAAACAAGCCATATATATATATGCCAAGCCGGGCATATCTATGAGTTTCCCCTGATATCCATTTGTGAATGTTCTTTTTTCCTTTGTCCATTCTGAACATGACGAGAAGTGTCGTCCAACTTCTTACAGCGCAAAGGCGGCCGCTGCCGCCGCAGCACCTAGAATGCCATAGCCGAATTCAGGCCGCATAGCGACGTCAGGTGTGGCCGTAGCGGATGTGGCTGCCGCGACAGCAGAAGCGACGATGGCCGAAGCCGAGGCGACGTCAGTTGATGAAGGGTTGTTTCCGATGTCCTCACAGATTTCACTGGCGACAGTTGTGGCGTCTAAGAGGAGGTGGGTTAGGATGGATAGGGTTTGCTGGACAATGGAGAACAGGGTAAGACATACTGTTGATTTGGTCGTCGGTGCAGCTGTTATCTGAGAGGAGACAGAGGCCGGCGTTGCTGATGAAGGTCTGCTTGCCACTGCCGCAGAGACAGGAGAAGTCGGTGACAGAGCAGTTAGCTGCCGAAGCACCAGACTCGAAGCACGAAATGGCACACGTCGGGAGCTCGGAGACGAGGTCGGTGAGGGATTCTGAAGTCGAATTTTGCGCCGTGACGGCAGCGACGAAGAACGAAAGTGCAATTGCCTTGAACTGCATCTTGACTTGTGGTTGTGGTGGTTCGACTCGAATGGTGGAAAAGCACCGGAGTGCTCGGGCGGGAATCTCGGTTATACTGCTGTACGGCGTTGAAAGTGGTGTATTGACGATAAAAGACGTTGATCGTTGATTGTTAATTGATGAATCGGTCTTTTTGGCCAGCCAAGACGAATTGAACAGCGAGTAGATGAATCGATGAATAGCGAGAGTTGATGAAATAAGAAAAAAGATGATGATGTACCAATGATGGAAAGAAGGAAATGCAAATACTAAGAAGAGTCAAGAGTTTGTAAAAAGGCGGATGGCGATCGACATACGTAAGGTCCAACAAAGAAGGCGCCTTCGATTACGTACTGTCCTCTTATTTTGTGACCTGCCACGGACTGCGATGGAGAATCCCTACCTGCATGTACATAAACCTCTGTCTAGTACCTACCACACTACAGAGTTCGTGTTATGCATTCATCTGGAGCTGTTGGTGCACTCGTTGCCAGTCGGTGCACAATTGCACAGCCCTCTTTTGCGGCGTGAAACAAGCACAAGTAAGAAAAGAGCCGCGCGTTTCAACCATCGAGTAGGCTGTGCAAGTAAAAGATATGGGGAAGACACCTTGTGAGGTGAAGATTGGCGGGGGCAGTGGAGGCTGAAGCCCTGCTTGGCGTCTCGTATTGATCCGTCCGGCATTTGTCACAGGGGCGAAACCAAATGTGACGTAGTCTGAGACAGTGTGACTGGGGTCGCCATTAGCTGGGAGAGGTTTAGGTACGTAGCCTTTATCCCTTATCATTGCTATCTGTTATCGATTATCATCCTATACCTTCTTGCTGTGAGCCAATCAATGTTCAGATCAGACCTCCAATAGACTGCGAGAGGGCAACGGCAACTGTGCGGATACGCGTATCGTCATATTCTACGAAAATATCCCAATTTCAGCTGTCTAACAAGTGTAGTGGAGGAGACCTCGTACACTAGTACTATTCGAACACATAGCGGGATATCAAGCAATCTTAAATCCGTCTTCATCCCTAATTCTATATACGCCGCGGCTCATGTTAGGTGTCATATTGGTGGTTGAGACTGGAATAGCTGCATGTCCTAAGTCCATTATAATAGGGAGGCAATATGGCCGTTCGAGTAGCTCCTGATTCTGACCTGTTCCCTCGCATAACGCTCGAATCAGATTGAAGTGCCTAGTTGTCCCAATGACGAATTTCTTCTATAGCCAGCTGTTCGTGAAAATCCCTTTTCCCACGGGAAGCTACGCCGGCAAGACAATCGTGATCACTGGAAGCAATATTGGCCTTGGCAAAGAGGCTGCTCGTCACTATGTTCGACTGGGCGTCAGCCCAATGATCCTCGCCGTATGAGATCCAGACAAAGGTCGCGAGGCGAAAGAGGACATCAAGAAAACGACAAGTTGCAGTCCCGACGTCATCCAGGTATAGGAAGTCGATATGGCCAGCTACGCGAGCGTCAAGGCATTTGGAGCGCGCGTGAACAAGGACCTCGACCGTATCGACATTTTTCACGCCAATGCAAGGGCTTGCTAAAGCCTCTTATACCAGGGCCGAAGATAACGAAACTATGATTACGGTCAATGTTGTGTCCACTTTTCTCCTCGCCGCCCTCGTTATGCGGAAGCTGACGGAGTCGGCAAAGCTGTACTCCATTCGTCCAGTCCTCTGCTTCACCGGCTCCGGCGCTCATACTCATACGAGAATATCCACAGCGAGTCGCCCCAGCAGGCAAGTTGTTCGACCTCTGTAACGACAAGGAGTTCTGGGAAGCGCACTCCACGCAGGAATATCCTGTGTATAAGCTCCTCCCACTGCTGGCCACTCTTCACTTCGCCACGCTTTACCTCAGAGACAGTTACCCCGTTACATTGAATACTGTCAGCCCCGGGCTTTGCATTTCGGGCCTCGCACGCGACTCGACTAACATCATTTTCTTACTTCAACGAAAGATTCTAGCCAGGGCAACCGAAGTGAGGAGCAGGACATTGGTACATGGGGGCAGTGCTGGTCCCGAGACCCATGGAGCTTATCTCGCGGATTGCACTATTGGTGAGCCATCGGCTCTTTGTCGTGGTCCGGCCGGAGCGGCTTTGGCGAAGCGTGTGTGGGATGAGTTGGGGGCTCAGCTTGAGGCCATCCAGCGGGGTGTTATGAAGAACTTCTGAACATAACGACCTAGGGGTTGAAAATACAGATGGGCGCAAAGCATGCTTCACTCATGACATGGAAACAGTTTTTGAATGATGTATCATTTTAGCATTCGCATCCTCGGCCTTCCCTTTGAGTGCCTTTGATACCTATGACATTATGCCTAACTACAAGGAATTTCGCAGTGACGTGATCCTTGACGTCGAAGCAGAGAACGCCGAGCTGCTAATCGTTCCATTATTGACCGCCGCAACCAGGGTATTGACTACAGCCGTTCCTTGCGAGGGATCCTGAGCAGCGGCGAGGATGAGATCCACGCCAGCCTTCATCGCCAGGGTAGCGCGATACCCGGGATCGCTACCAAAGGCATTCAGACCACCCGCCTCGATCGCATCCGTAATAACGACGCCCTGAAACCCCAAGCGACCCCGAAGTTCGTCCGTAACCCACTTACTGCTCAAGCCAGAAGGGTAAGTGGTATCCAGAGCTGGGTACAGTGCCCAAGAAGGCATAATCATTTTTACACCAGCCGCGATAGCAGCCGGGTAAGGCGCCTCATCAACAGCGCGGATCTGACTGAGACTCTGCGTAAGCGTAACGGGACCCTCGTCGGTATTCTGAGACGAAGTCGCGGCGCCGAGCCCGGGGAAATGCTTGGCCGTGGCAACGATGCCTAGGCCCTGCTGCGCCTTGATGAAGGCCGAACCGCACGTGGCCGCGATGGACGTATTGCTCGAGCTGCTATACGACCGCTGGTACTCGTCGTCGAAATCTCCCGCGGCGTAGAAGACGTCCAGCACTGGCGCGAGGTTCCCGTTGTGGTTGTAGGCCTTGAGTGCATCGGCTGCTTGTACACCAGCGCTGTTACCGGCGGCGCTGAGGTTAGATTGCTCGCCGATCTCCTTCTCGGAGAGTGTCGGGCCGCCGGGCAGGCGTTTAACCTCGCCGCCTTCCTGGTCCGTGACGATGAGGAGGGGACCTTTGATCGCGCAGCCGGCCTTGGAGTACGTGCTCTGCAGGCCCGAAATGAAGGATGGGAGGTTGTCATCTACGTTGTTCCCGAAGATGATGAGGCCGCCGAGTTGGCACTGACTGGCGAGCGTGGTGAGGCTTGAGGGTGGAGTGGTCCCTGACCACGAGAAGATAACATGCGCCGCGGCATCCGCGGCGGTTATGGTTGCTGTCGCGGAGCTAGCGATACCTGCTGTCGCGAGAAGGAGTTTTGTAAGACCCATTGCCCTTATTTGAGATTGCAAAACGTCTATAGTCAAGAAGAGAAAAGAGGCTGGCAACGGAGTACAAGAGCATCAAGCGCTAGGGTTCTGCTTCTGCTGCCTATATATAGCTCTTTCTGGCCGCGTCATGTTGGACATTGACGTGAAGGAATGCATTCCGTCTGCGGAAATAGAACTCGAGATAGTAGCTATTGTCGACCTCAAAACCGGCACTTGCTTGTTCTAGTGTGGAAGGTCAATGAGCTCGCAGTCGAGTATACAGGCTTATGGTGATTTGAACCTTTGTCAAGTACGGCAGGTGGTAATGTTCAAACGCCTCTTTGCTGGAGACCTATCCCGGACGGGTTTAGAGATCGTCGCGGATGTGGTCTACCCATTCTGAATTCGGGGTCTTAGGCGGAAACTTTCCGCATGGTCATCAAGACAAGAAATACGGTAGAGTATCAGTTGCCATGCGACAATAACAGCAAATAAGTACTGAAGGAAAAGAGGGCTTAGTTATTCACAGTTAGGCCCTATTTAATTTCAAATTATTGTGTGAGGCATTCGACCAAACTTAACCACACTACAAGCTCAATTCCTCTACATTGATTAACAGTCAACAGCTCCAGCGATCAGGTTTACAAGCCTACACCTGCTATTAGCTTGTACGGCATCAACTCTACCTAAATCTGTGACTGGAGAAAGGTTATGAAATAGATGTCTGTCCCAGAAAACTGATTAGTGAGTAATGTGGATGATAGCATCAGAGCTAATTGGGTTTTCCAACCCAGCATGCAGTTTTGTAATCGCCTAGTTACGGTTTTTCAATATATCGATGACAAGGATGAAACCTCATCTTCGCAAGAAATGCCTCCCATCATCGCAACCCCCGTCATTCCGTGTCAAGGGATTACCAGCATGCTCGTTTCTGTACCTAGTACGACGAGGCGCTATGTCCGAGGACGACAAGCTCAATCGCAAGTCTCTGAAGCAACTTGTGCCAGCAACTAAACCCTTTTTTTTAGCCCCGCGCCAGACAATTACGCAAGTATCTGTCGCTTTGGACCGCTTTTATCATATCAGCGGTACTAGAGAGATCGTGTCGTCGACGGGGAACACAGTGTCCTGATAACTATAGACCCAGATGTCTACTTCGACTTCGAAGATGACTACTACAAACCTGAAAACCCGCGTACAAGGAGTTGCACGAAAATATTGGTGAGCTGAATCTGGATTATCTTATGAGTTACCAGGCGTTGATTGTTGCACATAATATCAAGATTGCTGTGCTCAAAGATCTCTGGGGTCCTGAGCTGGTCAAGTTTGCCGAATTTCCCGAGAGAATAGAAGAAAACGGAGGGTTCGGCGTAGAGTCTGCCACAAAGCAGTTGTAGTTGGCCGGTTGAAAGAATACAGTGACGGATCAACAATCGCATTGCTTGTGCTGTAATCCAAGGAAACCCCTACTGCCCCAGCTGGGAAAGTTGACGATTACTGGCGAGATTACTATGTTTATATCTGGGCGACAATGCCTAGGTAACCTTATATCTTGATAATCAGACATCCACATGGCCCGACCATGATTCCTGGGATGACCCTACTCACCTAGGAACCCATAGGAAGAACGAAGCAAAAATGAATACACGGCACCGAGGAATACTCTAATGGATCTCAGTATCAATGCAGAGGAGTCTTAGGTTTCAATGCTTTTATTGACGGAATCGGCAGGCACCCGTTTCGCCCGAGCTTTAAACCTCTATTAAAATGGAGTACAAGAAGTCGAAAGACAATTTCGTCAATGTACTCTCCTTTCTATTTTTAGATCTGCGGATCGATATGTCCTTACATTTCTTATTCTCAATATATAAAAAGGCCCTCAAGTCATGCTGGCGCAACTTGAAGTATTGATAGTGAGCGCTTAGGCGTCCGCATTTCCCCGCGACTTCTTGTTGCCTTCTTCCTCAAAAGGCGGGTCTCTCTTCTTGACTGATTCCGTTTACACTTTTCTGTCTGCCTCCGAAATAAAGTCCAGGGCCTCTTAGATTGCTTTGAAGCGCTCCCTTTCCCCCCAATCTATGATACTTTCAACATGCCTCTGAAGCTGATCGAATTCCGCAGGTCTCTCCAAAAAATAACTAGCCACTTTTCGCATATGATATTTGCCATCTTGGGTTTTCGAAGTAGCGTAAAGTTTGGCCACACACTGATCTATAGCGAGACTAAACGCAATGTTATCGATGCTGTTGACAATACCCCCATGGCTATAACCAGAACGCTTGCGTAATTTGGTATTAAGCCTCTCGATAAGCTCTGCGCAGCTTGCTGAAGCGCCAGCACATTGATTTGTCGCTACCCACAGATTGCCGTTGACATGCCCCTGGGCTTTGAACTCGACTACAAGGAAAGGAAAATTCAAGTCAAATTGACTGGCTCGACCAGGTGGGGGGTCGACTTTTTTTCCCGCTAGCAGCTGTCCTTCAGTGAACATGCCCTTTATTGCCCGATATCCAATGGAGATATCAGGAACAGGCCATGCAACACGATTAATTGAGTTCCCACCAGGTATTATGTCACGTTGGAAACCAATATCATATAGAATTCTTAATACATCCTGATAGGCATCTTTAGGAAAACAGTAATCCCGAAACCAGGCGGCGACAATGCTTTCCCCAGAACCTGCATGCTGCATGTCTTGGAGGACTCTGAATAATTTTTTAACCATCTTGGTAGGCGCCTTGGAAGACTGCGAGGGCAAATTAATCCTCTCCAGAAGCGCTTTCACGTTGCCTGGAGAGACGCTATTCTTATAGAGGCTCAGTAGAGAAGGTGAATCATCAACAACATCGATGATATAAATTTCGTTGTAGTTTAAGTGACCCTCTCGATAATTGGATCGCCTCTCCAAGCTAGATTTATCTGACTTAATGATCATACTCTCGATATCACCATCCATGATTGTTTCGTCATCTTGATTCGATGATGGTATGGAAGGAGCAGAAAAGCCGACGTTATCATCGCCGAAGGCTTGTTCCCAACCTTGGCCAACGTCTTTGTGTGTACCAGGGAATGGATCTTTGAAATGAGTTTGATCTAGCCAATGCCATATAAATCGTAAGATATTGATAGAACAATACCTATTATGTATCGAGAGCAATTCTGCGGGAGGGGCAGAATGACCCCCCGGAGAGTGGTGCCCTTCATCGACCATCTCGGCCTATGTGGATAGTCTCAGTGGACACGAGACTGCCCCGGAATAGAGAGACTTTGACTGTACGAGAGCTCTTCCGCCTCAAAATTGCAGTTTAATTAATCAATAGACAGCTCGAAAATACAGTCATCATATAGCCGGCTCTTATTTTGGTGGTTTCTCGGTGATGATGTATTTGTACTGTAATCTTTACTAGATTAGAAAGTTGCTATGGTGGGCATTGCTGCATCCGAAAAAAATAAATTGGGAACAAAGAAATAGCAGTATGAGTGTAATAGAGCTGAATGAAGGAAAAGCTTAGTAAGGGAAGGGAAGTAGACAAAGCTAAAGATGAGTCCAATAAAAAATTGGTATACAATATACCAGCTCTTATACGTTGTGCCGAGACTAAGGGCAGTTCTTTGTGCTCATCTCCACCCCTCATTTTTTTTCATTTATAGCTCTTCTTGTTACCAAATTCTCAGATTTGCTCTTGACAGTCCATTGGCAACGAGCAGCTAGGCTCCTAATGGATACAGCAGTTAGCAGGCAGATCCGGACCTTAGAAAAGAAAGGTTGTTTAGAAAAATCACTGCAATGATATGACGACGTAACTATGGGTCGATCCTAATATGTCCGCCTGCGGAACTTCAGTGATCGACCACCACCCATTGTTGCATGACTGCCTGCTATTTGCTTAGGCGGTATGCCGGCTGTCGTCGAATAGCGGACATGACTATAACTTGCGCAGCCACGTAACCTAACGTGATAATCACTTACAAGTTGTAAACGTCGCTACACATGGGTCGGAGTACAGTCTAAACGGCGGGAGGAAAGCCACCTAAGCTCAAGATATCAGTTAGTAGAATACTATGTAATATCAACTCTTATCAACCATAAATCCTGATACTGCCGAATGTAATTAACCCATACACTATTAACCACAGCGGTTCTAACCGAACTCCCTTGCATGCGGCCCTGCAATATCCCGCTTATAGCGACGTATAATCGCGACGAGAACGTCAACGGGGCTTTATACATAATACTTACCATTTTGAAACGAAAACAATACTCGAGTTGCTCCTTCTTTACAATAGAAAATGATTTAAAAAAAAGTTATATATAAACCTTCTAAGATCTAGACGATTAAATAGGTAATAAAAATATACCTAAACTAAGCAGGCCATTTCTCTACGGTGTAGGGTGTTGTTAATGGGAGAACATTCCCGATAATTTGCCTGATGGGTCCCAGGAGAATGATGTATTTAAGTCGGAGGCGGACTCTGCCCGCGAGGACTATGTTATTAAAACGCCCACAGAGAACGGGACGCACTAGCATAAAAAACAAGTTGTTGTCGCGTTGAAGCTGTCGCAAGACTCGAAACTTTTATCATATAGCGCACTGCCTGCGGGTCGGTAATCAGTACAGGATTAGCTGCGGCGCGGATGGCAAACGCAAGGGGGAGTAAGGGCAAATATCAAGTTATATTAAGTGGGTTTCCTGTTACAAATCCGAACAAAAAGTTATCTTTGCAAATGAATCTATCTAGTGTGGAGATACGTCATATGACTTGCTCTATCAACACAACCGGACCGTAGTAAATTGAAGGGGTTGGATCTCTCTTGGTGGTCCCTATTGGACTTGAGAAAGGAAAGTCACAATGCTGATAACTCTTGTCTTCAAGTATAGTACTCTATATAGTGAGGATTAAAGTGATGTCTTATTCCGCAACAAGGCAGAAAGACGGGACTCAATATAACACAGAAACTTATGTACACTCGAGCATCTCTCTACGAGTAGCTGAGGCGATCGGTATGAGTGGCAACGGTATTAGGTGTTTTGTTCAAAAGGACAACTCTCATAACTCAAAGTCGCCGCCGGGGTTGAGAACGACGCCTCTATAAGCGAAGCAAATTCGTCGTTGCTGACTTCGAAGAAAGGGGCCGGAAAGTCAAGAAGACTGTCTGCATCCTGAAGCTGGGCCGTCTGAGATAAGTCATTGGTAGGTGGTCGGACCAATGCGCTGCCAAAATTGGGGGCGTGGTCAGACTTCCCCAGGCTGGAGTTTTCAATCGAAGTCACACTGGAAAAGTTATGCATAGGCTCTGATACCGATCTAACTGCTTCTTGTAGTTCCTGCCACATCTCTTTGAATGGGTCTAGACATCTTAGCTCTTCGCTGGGAGTTGCTGAACCCTCCTCGGCACCCTGGTTGTGAGACGTGTTGGTCTGCGTATTCACGTCGCTTGTGCTACCTTCTTCTTGCTGGTATGCAGGGGTCTGCGTCTTTTCGGCAAGGCATGGAAACGCCTCTATACAACTATGAACATTGGGAGGCCTCGGATTGATTTCGCCGCTTAATCCCTGCCGCAAATTTGGGAGATGGTCTGGGGGTAAGATTTTCCAAAACGAAAGGACATCTTTTTCTATGCGCTTCTTATGGGGAGGCAGGCTATTATACGAAAGGAGAATTTGTTCAAGAAGGTCACCCTGATCTAGCCATGGGTTTTCAGGTTTTGCGGTTGTGGGAAAGAGTTTGGACCATGCCCAATACCATCTGGCGACAATATCAGTATTCTGCTTTCTACTAATGGGAAGAATCGTGTCGGCTGGCGGGCCTGGTGTTGGACGACAAGAGCCATCTTGATGAGCAGCCAGCTCAGTGCCAGTACAAAATATCTTGCTGCATTCTGTGCAACAAAACTGCTGTGCCTGTCTTTTGCCACCTTTCACCGATGAAGGACAAGAACCTTGGGATATATAATGGTTTCGATGGGTTTCACAGTTGAACGTCATTTGACAGCCTTCGCAAAAATAGCCCCCGGTGTGGCATGTGCGTATATGCGTGCCAAATACACTGATGTTGCGAATTTTGACAGTGGCACACTCCGAATATATGTAAGGATTGAGCTTGTGGAATGGACAGGCGAGGTTTCGGACTGTGTACCGTTCGAAATCATCCGACCTCGGTGTCTTCGAATGTCTCGGATTCCTCTCGAATCCATCGTCATCTGAGTCTTCATGGTCTCGGCCATAATGATCATCGAAACCCGAGCGGGACCTCTTTTGGCTTTGCGAAGCGTACCGATCAGCGGAGCCTTGTGAGGTGTTATCGGGTGCGCTAGATGATTGGCGGCCGTCCTGTCGCTGACCGCCGGCATCTGACACTTCTGAATGCCACACTTCATCGCACAATTGTAGTATAATTGAAACATCGGCATCGCTGAGTCGTATGTGAAAACGGCGAAGCGCCTGGAAACCCGCCATTTCGTCACCACTGCCCAAGCCAACTATTTCATTATCCAAGATACGTCCAAGCCATGAGCGAATGCCGCGATAGAATGCGCGAAATGTAATGCGGATGTAGCGAAAGGGGCGACGAAGACTGCGAAAATAGGAAAGCCCTCCGGTTTTTGCCGCCTTCACCTCCTCGAAGCTATGGTCGTCTTTGTGAAACTCGTCTAAGTCGCTCTCTGCTCCTAAGTCCAGCTCAGAGCCGCGATCATCCTGTAGGAGCTCTTCATCAACACTATTATCTAGAACAGTATCACTGGAACTGTCGTCGACTCGAAGTGTGTCTTCGTGGATCATGTCTAAATGGGATGCATCATCCGAGAAACGATTAACTTCGGCAGCCCCTTTAGACATGTTGTCATATACAGCCTTTGGACCAGTATTCGGAGGTGCTGGTTGCAGTCCGTCATCTTTCATTACTGGTAGGACTTCAGCATTGTTTTCCGGTCCAGAGCGTGATGGTTTGGGTGTAGATTTGGATTTAACTGACAAAAGGTCGGGACTTTTGTCAACTGGAAATTGGTCTACGGATAAAGTTCGAGTTGTCTCCAACTCAATAATCTGTGGCTGTTGTCTGAATAAGGTGGATAAAGGCTCCGTCTGAGAAGTGGATGGCTTATCTGCCGCGAGCGATTGGCCTGTGAGGGCATCGTTGATGAGTGGTTGCGCAGGCGTCGAAGTCGCTGCCTCTGTGACAACATTCTGACGCCTTTCCGGGCTCTTGGGGCCGGGCAACTCGACATTTTTTCGAGACTTGCGCTGCTTAACATTTTGGGTCCTGCAATTACCACATCGTAAAACCAAACAGTGCGGACAATGTTCATCGAGGGTAAGGTTGTTTGGCCCATAGGAACAATTGCACTGCGGACATGGTTAGCAAATAGGCGTGCTATCAATAAATTAGCTTAGCACTATTCATCGCGTGACGTACACAGTACCAGACAGAAGTTCCCATTTTGGCTGATAGTGACGTTTTGATAGTGGGAAATTACAGGCGTAAATACATGTAGTATATCATGAAGCTAGGTGCAGGTTCGATTAAGATTTCAAAATACCGAGTCTTTGCCTAGCATTCGCCGTTTTCATAAAGACGTGCCCATAATTCTGCCCGATTCTGCTGCGATTACATCTTGATCTAAAATTTGATCATACTGTATGCGCTGTCATGTTCGCCAAGGCCAACATGCACGCAGCTGCAGCGGGTAGACAATACATAGGCTTACGAGAGAGAGTAGCGGTAATGGTGTGGAGCTAACGTATACAGTACAATGCATGCGACCATGAAGTTCTCTTGTCGGGTCTTGTCCGCCCATGGACGTTTCTCATTACTATCTGCTATCGCCTGAACACAATGGGCATTTCTCCGTGAGACCAGCATACTGACCAACATAGTGAGCCAATGAGAGGAAAACACTGCTAACAGGCACACATATCATAACCTAATTCGATTTAGAGAACCGTATTTAGATCTACAAAAAGCCATAAAACGTATTTCAAAACCAGAAAAGTACAAATTATAGATACTTAGACAAATTTAGTATTTGACTACACCTCATTCATCTTACGAAACGCCCGACCTAAAAATAAGACATTTAAAGTCGGGCTGAAAAGACCGGCGCACGTACTCCCGCAGTTAAACAGTCAGGGAATGTCTCATAAGACGTGGTTGAATAGCAACGGAACGTGATAGAGTGATTCCAACTGAGTAGAATATCATATATCGTCTTTTCAAAGAATGATTTCCAGGTTTGAAAAGTGCAACAGTGAATTCTTGGCAAGGGGCAACGTGTTACTCACAACGCCTGTCCTAACTTGGCCAGCTTAAAGTAAAGAGATCCATTCCCTGTTTTGAGTGAGCTGTGTCATAAGCTGAGAGTTTTTCAAACAGCCCAAAGTCTGTTGGTGAGAATTGAAAGCTCCTTGTAAGCGGCCCCGGGCTTCCCAAACCTTGCCCAGCGCATCCTAACGACATCCATGACTTATGTGGTTGTCTAAAACCAATGCAGAAACTTTTTGTGAAATTGAATCCATCACGGCGATGCTATCTTGTCAAATAAGACCTGATCCTCGGTTGGTATGGGACGTTGTAATCATCTCTCCATCTGATGCAAGAGAGCCTGACCTCAGTTGTGGCGACATGCGTGTTGTTTGAGTGGCTCAAAACGAGATGAGAAATCCCTGAAGAGCACGAACGGACCGACATTAGGATTGCAGCCTCCCAAAGGCACCTGCAGCATTTGCTAGAATTTGGGAGATAATCTACTCGAAATGCCTTATTGGGTAGTGTCAGTACCGCTGCTGAGGAAGACTTCCTTCGGCGAATAAGCCAAGCTTGAAGTAATTGTCGGCTCCTCAGCTTAAACCCCCATAATCAGGGCACAAATACACCACGAGGTTGATGGTAGGGCTCTGGGTGGTTCGGGTCACTGCGGCTTGAGAAACTTTCATTTTAGTCAACAATTCTCTTGTGCCAGTATCTGTCAGTGTTATACGCAATTGTTATAGATAAACAGCGCTTTAGCCTATAGGTGTATCGTAACTGCTGAATTTTTAAGGCTCCTAAGTAGGCTCAAACAAATCTCTTAATATAGATTCCATGAGGCCCCTCGCGAATTTTTTTTTTTTTTTTGAGCAACACTGGAGAAATACTAAGGAGTTGGAATATGAGCTGGAGGATATGCTGAGTCTGTGTTCATGGAGCATTCAATGGCCCATATGTCCGCCTGACGCCCGACCACGTGAGAGCGTTGAATGCATTGTCTTGGTAGTATATCCATCAACTGTCAGACTGGTTAACATTAGTTTCAGTGAAAACAAGTGCAGAGATAACGAAGGGTGACTGTGAAACAACTTGCTAGAGATGAGGTTGGCACAACCTACCCATAGAAAAAGCCCATAAACCTATAAGCTACTTATAAGCCTATTAAGTCGATGTAGGTTTTATAAGTTATAGATTTTAACCTATAAAAACTTATAGGTAGTTAAATAAGCTTTATAAATTATAAATTAACCTATAAAGCCTATACTAATTATTAGATTTAAGTTGTTAAAAAATTTATTAGGTTTTTTTTTTTTTTTTTTTAAAAAAAAAAAAACGATTATTATGTAAATTAATATACATTTTTTGTTTATTCTAAAAAAAAAAAAAAACCTATAAATACTTATAAATCCTAATCTATAAGCCTATAAGTATTTATAGGCTATAATTTATAAGCTTATAGGTTTTTTTAAGCTTATGGGCCGCCACGGGTTTCTATAGGTGGGCCGGAAAAAACCTACCCATTCAGCAACCTACCTACAGAAACCTATAGGTTCTTATGGGTACCCATGGGCTACCTACAAGCCATCCTTAGCCAGAGATGCGCGTAGATATCCAAATCTAGTCCTATCATCTCTAACAAGAATACTTCGAAGAACTGTAGTTGCATTAATATGTAACCTATATCCTTTTCTAATCTATTTGTCCATACCCTTAATATGGCCAGACCACAAGATTAGCATCAAAATGTCTCAATTCAGTTTCACATGATAATTACCTTGTAACATATCTAACGTTGCCACAATCCTAGACTAGTCAAAGGGCGCCTGAATATAATAACTGGTTTCGCCAAGTTGAATTTTTTTACTATCAAATTACGTCTAAAGCTTCCTAACCATAATATCTTTCGAAAAATCCGGGAGCCCGTCGATTCCTTTTCTAAGATTTGGGTAGCGTCCCGTCACTCCATCAGGCATGCGTATATCGTACTTGAGAAAGATTTGGACTAGGATCAGCTTCAACTCATTCGCCGCGAAGAATCTACCAGGGCAGGCGTGTCGTCCATATCCGAAGTGCATAAAATCCTGTGTAGAAGTGATGAACTGGTAGCGTTCCAGATTATCGTAACCAAGTACGTTTTCTGCTGAGCCATTGCGGAGATCTGAGAATCTGTGTGGGTTGAAGATCTACGATGATGGCATTAGTCAGTTCTTTCCCAGTCATTGGGGATCTCATTCTATAGACTACTGCGTACCTCGGGGTCTGGAAACTTCTCAGGATCTCTCAGAGAGACCTCATGAGGCACCTCAATCATGACATTGCCAGGCAAAACAGTTCCGTCTTTCAGCGTCACTGACTGCTTGAGAAAGCGTTCAAAACGGACTTCCAGACATTAGTAAGATCCATGTCATACCAGACAAGTGAATAGACTGAATTAAACATACCAGCATGGCCCGGATTAAGACGTGTTGATTCCTTCATTACACTGTCGAGTATCTTCATATGAAAAAGAGTGGTTGGATTTATCCTACCATGCTCGGCAAGCACTCGCTTGATCTCCTCTCGTATCTCAACGATGCCTTCTGGGCAAGCGACAAGATCAAATACAACATTCAGTAGTGTGAGTGCCGTCGAGTGGATCGCAGCCATGCTCAGGTTCAGCTGAAGGTTGGCGATATCTTCGTCGGTCAAGTTATTTTTGTCCGCTTTTTTGCACATCCATGTCAGGGCGTTTTCGGGAACGTCATCCCCAGCAGCTATGGCGGCTCGCCGTTTGCTGACAATCGGAATGAGGAAAGCACATGCTTTCCTCCTCTCTTTGTATAGGTTTGTAACCGCAGGAGTGAACCATCTTCCCAACCAGCGCATCTTCGGATGCCATTTCTTCAAATCCACCATCGCATTTGAGAAGTGCACGGTGTACATGATGCTGGCATCAAGGTATTTCTCGTCGCGACACAAGTCTGAGCCGATAAACACGGACCCAGAGACAATGGCGACAATGCGAAGGAGTTTTCGATGAATCTTGACTTGCATCCAGTCTTCGCTCCGAGGTAGCTCTTCGGCAACGGTGCGTTCTGTCTCTTCTGCCAAGCTGGAATGAATTCGAGCTAATCGCATGTTAGCTGCAACTCGGCACCTACTGTGACATCGATGATCATACGGATTGCGCGAGTAAGATCAGCGCGAACGAGTTTCGCCACGAAACCACTGAGCTTCGGATTTCCCAAGCCTAATAGAGGAGCCAGCGTGAACTACTGTATTGTAAGTGTCTCTTCGTAACACATCTCCGTACTACTCGACGATGTACCTGGTTCAAGGCCTCTCTGAGGTCAAGAATCTTATCCGGGAGCTCTCTTAGCTCTTTTACGAAATCTCGCGGCACCACTACTCGTTCTCCTACAATTTTTCCATTAGTAGAGAGCTTGACAGGCTGCAGAGCCGCGAGACATACCTTCTGAAGTAGTCAATCTAAATGCCCTGGTTTTGAATAAGGCATAACCCTTCCTATAGAGGTCCATGGCATGGGCACGATATGCCATCTGCCGCTGCAGTGCATTCCCGTAGTCCTTGCCCAGCCAGGGAAGGTTTGATTGGGAGCTATTGCAAGCCCCATTGAAGAAAGAATTGAATGTAAAGACACCGACTAGTATCACGAGAACTGAGAGTATGATTGAGCCACGCTCATCGATTGCGGTTTGTATCAAGTCCATTGCTCAAGGTCTGTGGTAATTACTTGCTTACCATTCATGCTAATCAAGAAAGTCATAAGTTCAGGGGAAAGCGCGCAGAAGCAGCCATCTATACTATTATAACGATCACCTTCAACCCATCTATAGTAATAAGTAGCATGTGATTGAAGACTGTGCTTGCCAAGATATGCTTTGAGCTGACTTCGCCAGATGTTTGCATGACTAATATCACCATCAGCATTGCATCTAACTCATTCTAACCATATCTCACGGGCTCAAACTGGCAAATGTTCTTTTGTTTACAAATACCGCTGAATATCCATAGTACAGGCGGCCGTTAGGGCTCAGGGACTCGGAAATAAGACGTGAACTGACCAATCATATCGTTGTGCTCTTCAAACCCCTAGACCTGAAATGCCGCGTGGGAGGGGCGGACCGGGAACGGCACGATCGGCAGTGAAGTATCCGAACCCCGGCAACTTACTAACTAAGCTCCCGTATTGGAAAGTGGGTGGGGTCTTCCATGCATCGTCTATTCCTTCCATGTCGATCATCTCTGGAATTGATGCCATACGAGACACATTTACAAATTTCTTCGCATACTTTTACGACCAGTGACATATAGCACTGCCATTGTCGCTCGCGGAATGGCATTTTGCCAAGTTGCTTGGCATGCAAGATATGTCTGATGAGTTATTTAAGTGTGCTCTATATGACATCAGCTTTCGCATTTACCTACGGATCCGTACCCATCACTTTATTCTTTCGAAACCCCAGGGTTTAGAGACGTTCCAAAGATATTGTGGACCTCTGTTATTGATCTACTGTATATAAATTGAATACACGTGTTGACATCTCCAAAGCGCCTGTGCCGTTAGGATATTAGGATGATAAAGAGTGATGTGAGATCTTGATGCGATGCATAGGGTCTCACATGGTCTCTGCCTGCCTGCTGGCGTTCATGATCGGTGGCTCAAACCAGTACATTGTCCAACCGTGAGCTACATACTCCGCGTTTTTCAACAGGCCGACTGCATCTCTCGCCTGACATTATCGATTGGATGTCTGTAAAGATCGATAGAATATTATAGTAAGCTCATGATACTACGTAATTGAGGTAGAGTTTTGTGATAAGCAAAGTGAACTCAAAAGTACGATACGTGCCGCAAAAGCCACATGGCGCGATACCCCTTAAGGCCAGCCTATCTTTTTCAGCCTAACGATAAAAAAAAAAACAATTATACCAGTGAGCACCTAGTTTATGTGATTAATTATTGACCAATATTCCACAAGTCACCGGATAAAAATAATTAAATGTACCTAGGTATTTTCGTGCCTAATTAACACTCAGACCTCGGACTAGACTCTAAACTTAAAGAACTGTTTGCAAAATTCAACAGTGATCGACATTGGATTATGTACACTAGTACCGATATACCGGTACATCAAACCCCATTTGGATATCGATATCACCAATAATCAGCGGGTGCTCAAGTGCTTCTATCAAACTCTCCGCAGTGTCTGGTCGTGAACAATTAGGAATGAGTCAAGAGCAACTCCGTTCCGCCAATGATGTTTGATATAGATAAATCAAAGTTATCTGCGGGAACAGCAAAAACTACAGTTGGATGTAGGTAGGCAGCTGCATATTCCTTTAAGTGCTGTTTCACCTCCGCAGACAGTGGCCCAAGCTTCTGTACAATCGAAAAGAGATCGACAACCCACGTTACAAGGAAGCCAACAAATCAGAACAGTTACTACTAGTGTGACTATCTTTTCGATTTGTACAGAAGCTTGGGCCACTGTCTGCGGAGGTGAAACAGCACTTAAAGGAATATGCCCTAGTCTATTCAGGATTGCCGATCTTATGAGAAGTATCAATTATAGAAACATTACGACAATGGCTATAATAAGCTTAGTGCATACCTTCACAGTGTTAGAAAGAAAAAACGAGATGGTGCTCAGCCTACCAGAAGGCCAATCAGAGGGCTTTCTTTTGCCGATTACTAATTAAAGACTTTTAGAGGGACTGTTGTCAATTCAAATAGACACAGTGTGACTATTCGGTACGAAATACTTTGTACGAGTACTTCGTACTCGTAATGGATGCAGGAGTAAGTGTAGGCCAAAATTTTCTACAAAATCTCCATCTTCAAAACCTCCTGTGCTAGTTGCTCATACCAAAGGGACTATGTCCACCTCAATGCGCTGCAGCTGAACCTAGTTCTACAATAATTTAGAAACTGGTAAATACATGCTCTGTGGTTTAACTTCTAGAATACCTAATTGGAACCAAGAACAGATGCGCTCATTGACTTGAGTGTTCGTGTTGGGATAATATGTAATTTGAAAACTGTGCTTCGTTTCTCTGAACCCTCCATCAGCAAGATGACGTTGGGAGGCTAGTTCAACCGTCAAGATCAATAGCACTGTTCAATGCTGTGCCATTCTGTTCAGTTGGCTTGGCTACGAGGTGGATGTGGAGGGGGTGCGCAGGAGTCAACGAATGCCGAATTAGCAAGCCACTGCCGTCTCCAGCGAAAGAAACCAATCCCTCCCTGCTCTTTGAGAAGGTATACTAATCTCCACATATGTCATACGGAGGCGAAAATAGCCGTTGCCAGTCATTTGCTAGACGGCGCCGCTGCGGGTCGCTTAAGCTAAACCCAACCAGATTTGGGCATCTTACATCACAAGAAAGCTATTGCCAGTTATAATAGGACCTCCTATATTTCACTCGAAACACTGAACGATCAATTAGCACGTTTGCTCTAAGTTGGATGAAGGACTTGTGTCCCTCATTTCGTGGTGTTGCGGAACCTTCGAGGAATGGCATTGTACAATACTCTTTTACAATGGTTACAGTACATGGAACACCAGGACTATCACAGTCGTATTATACTCCAAACACCCTTCAGCATAAATAATCAATCGCTTACGTCCAAAAAAAAAAAGACGTGACGGACCGTTGAATAGCATCTCCCCAGAGGATTCAAAGTGGACAGCTTGACAGGGGTACACTGGGGTATATAAGGATCTGCGTTCTCCCATTACTAGGATATAAGTGCCAGGTATCATTGGATTGAGATCCGACCCGGAACTATACCAATGCTTCCTTCAACCTTGTAGCTACGGATTACTTGCGGTCACAGTGCTGATATCCTCTTACCTTGAACGTCAGACTCTGACAAGATATGTTACAACACCTACAGTATGATTTCACCTCCGATACAACTAGAGCTGTATTGTGGTTCATACTCAAAGAAATGATCCAACAAGGGAGAACCAAAAAAGATGCGGGCATCACGCAAAAACAGACACAAGGGGTGATCATATGGGCACCCTTGCAAATCCAAATGCCTGGGTATGTAGGCGAACCTAAACACAAAGGGAATGAAGCAAGCCGCTCTTATTACTGCCACTAAAGCGCCAAGGGGTCTACGTAAGAACTTTTGATGCTCTTTAGCATATCAGGACCCTGAGCATGACTGTGAGCTTTCATCAAGAGTTTGCTGTGATCTCTTATTGCCCTCTTTAGGTCGAATAATCCTTCCTATATAGTAATGTTAGATATGAGCTCTCCATATAAGATCTTAAGAGGTACTTTTACGAGGGATGGCCTGTCGCTTGGCTACCTTGGTATCGTAAGACTTGCCAAGGAGATCAGGTCTTATGCACACGCTAGAAACCCAGATGGCCTGTTTAAAAGCTTGGAACCGGCGGGATACTATCTCAGTATACAGAGTGATAGGAACAGCATAGTTGAAGGCCTATGAGGGTGGGCTCAATGTGGATAAAAGCCGGGGAGAACTTGGACTCGGGGGACCCTCCAGACTCCTACTGAGCTCATGACTCTCAGATAAGCCTTTATTTGCTCGTTTAAGCGACTAAAACTCTGCTAACGATATACTCAAGTTTCGGCATCTTCCGCGATATATCCGCAATGAGTCGGATTTGGAAAGACTGGTGTGGTTGATATATGAAAAGACTTTGATACCATCTACAGCAACCCATATATTCAGCTGTTAAACAGTGAATCCTTCTGGCTACCCGTGAAAAGAACTTTGAGTTCCTAAGAAAGTCTTGTCAAAAATTCGTTCATTGAAACCCATACCAATCCTCTATCTTTTGCCACCTTAGCAGGTTGATTCATTTTGTTACTGTTAGTAGCATTGGTGTTATCTCTCCGTTTACCAAGCTCTGCTCTTCTTATCTTCTCATGTATAGGTACCGAGCATTGATAGCTCAGGTCTTGAACAGAATCATCAGGATCTGTTCATATCACCACGCGATAACTTGCTATAATAAGGTCCCCCCTAATGTGATGGATGATTGTACTATCGAAACATAAACGTCATATGAATTGGGTGTTTTTCATGTAAAGGCTCGGGCGCAAGGCGACAACTGAAAGAAAGCTAGTAGGAAGACTTATACAACAAGATTGGTGGTACAAAACATTATGAAATCTTGAGGAAAATGATTACGTTAAGGCAAACAACCAATAATAAGACATCACCACCAGGCAGAATAACTTGTAAAGACAAGATAGCTACCGCAAGTGACCAACAAAAGAGAAGAACGAAGAGAGTCTTCACGAGGTCACAGTAAAGCTGAGGCCCTCCAAACTACTCGATACCAATGTATTTGATATCGACCATCAACACGGGTTTTCCCCACTCGAAGTTTAGTCCTTCACGTACTCACCAGCTTGAGTTACGATGTATCCCTTGCGATAGCGGCGGCTGCGTAGACTTGGATCCATCACTCCGCAGAGTACGCAGTATACTGCACCATAGAAGTCGATATGGCCCAAGATCATTTGATATAGCTGCCGCTTGCAGTTTGAGTCAGTCAATCGGCGTGTACATCTTCTTTAGACATGACTGAGATGTTCGAGCTGAGATGGCGATATGGTAAAACCCAGCGGTAGTAAGGTTTAGTGGGTTAGATAGGTAATGTGCAGGAATTTGCTGAGGAAAACTGGGTTTTCATCTACTCTACTATATAAATCAAAAGAAGATATAGCAATCTAGTGGTATGTATCGTAGACACTCAGGACATGGAAAACCCCTGGCTCACCCTTAGACTAGCTGCATTTAATCAACCACAGAAGCTCCGCAACTCCGTAATCATATCCTATTCTATAGGTACGTATATATCTTGCGCACATAAATAGCTACCAGATTCGTAACCACCGGACCGCTTTCTATGTAGATTCTATAGCCGTTCAATCCGATATCACAGTGCCTGCCCGTGTGCTTGTTGCCGAAAGTGCTTGACCCAGATCCTTAGCGCGTGATGCTTCTGTATGCGGCCCACCGCAGCCGCAACACGCTATCTCTCCGCAAGGACCTTGTGGCATGGTATATCTGTAAGCGAAAGCGAAAGCGACCATTATCTTTACGGAGTAATCTCCCCCTCCATCACCACTCAATCACATTTACATCACCTCTTCTTTCTCTTTTTGTTACATAAACACATGCGAGAAGGACTGTCGACGAAATAGGAGGTACACGGACCAATCCCACGGGGATCCTCCACGCGGCAAGTTCCATGTCATCACGCGCTCCACGTGGGTCAAAGTCCGAGGAGAGCTAGGCTGTATATGCGCAGCTCAGAGTAATAAGGGTTCTACTTTTCCCTGGGAATTTTTTCCTGTCGAGATTTTAGTGCTTGACCCAAATCGATTGGACCTGGGTCCAAGCCTGCAGACCAGCTTGTCCGAGCTCGACGCCAACACCGCTCTCCTTGAACCCTCCAGCAGGGACAAGTCCTGCGTCAAGCTCAAAGTGGCAGTTGATCCAGATATTGCCGGCCTCAAGCTGCTCGCCGATGCGCATGGCGCGCTTGACGTCCTTGCTCCATGCCGACGCGCCGAGACCGTACTGCGAGTCGTTGACACGATTGATGACATCCTCTTCGTCAGTCCACTTTAGCACGGGTAGGATAGGTCCGAACGCCTCCTCGACGACGATACTCGAGGACTCGGGCGGGTTGTCGAGGATCGTGGGTGGGAGGTAGAAACCATGCGGGAAGTTGATTTCCTCGGCGTAGGCCGTCTTCCAGCCTTGCGAGGCGATTTCGGCGTACATCTTCTTCACCTTCTCGAACTGCATGCGGTTCTGAACAGGGCCAACAGCGGCCTCGGGTCCATCGCCGGTCTTGAGATGTCCTGCGGCCTGGACCATGGCTGCGAGGAATTTGTCGTAGATGGACTCGTGCACGTAGACGCGCTTAATGTTCATGCAGATTTGACCTGCGTGCAAGAAGGAGAAGAGAACGACCTGCATTGCGTTTGTCAGTCGAGATCCTTACGAAAACCTATGGCGAGCGAGCGAAGCTGTATAGCGAGCTGAATGTGACTTACCTGGAAAGCAACCGCTTCGATATCGACATCCTCGCAAATGACAGCGGCGTCGTTACCACCAAGCTCCAGCGTGACCTTCTTCATCGTACTAGCGCACGCAGCCATGACCTTCTTACCCGTGGGGAGCGAGCCCGTGAAGCTGATCTTGTGGACATCAGGGTGGGCAGTTAACATAGGACCGAGCTCCTCTCCTCCGCTCAAAGCTTGGAAGACACCAGGCGGGAAGATCTTAGTGGCTATCTCGGCGAGTTTCAAGGCCGAGTATGGTGTGTACGGCGAAGACTCTGTACGGGTGGTGAAGAAAGTCAGGAATGTGAATTTCTGGAAAGGAAAGGGATATTATCAGGTAAAGGACTTACTCCAGATGAAGGTGTTACCAGAAAGAAGGCAAGGGAATGCCTTGGAGATACCCAAGACGAGAGGGAAGTTCCAAGGAACGATGCCGACACCAACACCATACGGTACATGGCGGACCGTAGCAGTTCTCTGTTACAACTCTGTCAGCTAGCAGTCCCTTGCGCTATCATCCTAACAATAAACAAGGTAATACGAACCGCGCCATCATCCAAAAGCTTCTCCTCAGGCAATCGCTGGTTCGGGAACTTCCTCGCATTCCCCAATGCCAAAGTGACCTCGAACCCTGCAGCCTGCGGCGGCTTACCCGCCTCCTTTGTGATAAGCTCGACGAATGACTCCTGGTTAGCCTCGAGACCGTCCGCGAGCTTGAAGAGGTAGGCCGCGCGCTCGTCGTAGGTTAATCTGGACCACGAGCGGAAAGCTTTCTTGGCGGCTGCGACGGCGGCGTCGACGTCTTCTTGTGTGGCGACGGGGACTTCCCAGAGAGGCTCCTCGGTCATGGGGCAGATGCCGTGCCGTGTTGTTGCTGTGTCGACTAGCTTCCCGTTAATGACGTTGTGGAAGGTCTGTGAGAGTAGTGAGTTAGGAGGTCCTTGTAAATCGCGAAAGGTGCGAGCGGTGAACGGAGTGAAATGTCCTCACATCAAATGGGATCTTGAGGTCCGAGACGGACGTCTCTGAATGAACTGTGGTGGTTGCCATCTTGGCTGATACTGAGGCCACCTATGTCGAAACTGTACCTGGAGGTATGATCTGGTGGTCTGCTTCACGATATCCAATATGTTGTTGGTAGCAAGTAGGGGGAGTGAGAAGGCGGCGTACGTAAGTAGTGATGTCAGAGGACGAAGAAGAGTAGGGGGGATCTACATTTATAAAGAAGCCACTACCTGCAAGATGTACTCTTAGTCCGGTCGTGGCTTTAAATAGGCTGGGTGATTCACCGCGTTTTTCTCTGATAAATCCCAAGCACCGGTTCACCCCTGGTATACTCACTTCATCAGCCCAGGGTTCGTCGTCACACAGCATCATGATGTGGGATGAGTATACCTCCGTCCTCCTACCTTAAACTGGTTTGAGTAAGCTGAAGTCTATAAACCCGGCCTGGAAGAGTATCAAGATCCACATAAATTCAGTATCCCGGCCCGCCAGCCATTAATTAGTTGCCGGCCGCATGTCCGCACACCACGTTTGGGGTCCCTAGAGAGGGGTTTCTTATCCCCGGACCTTTCCTCCTTGGCACTATAACGATCAAAAAATGCCGATGAACATAGTCGTGCCAAGGACGGAAGCGAGATCTCGGAGCCGGACAGTCGAGACTGAAATTTCGATCTCGCCCTCGCACAGTTTTCTTCTTAGGATACTTGCAACTATCACCCGGAAAGCTTGGTATAATGACGAGGTACACACATTCGAGCCCAAGAATGTGTGGCGGTATCTCGTGCTTACTTGGCATAGACCCATATATCTGCTACGCCGTGTGTGTGTCCGAATCCCATTTCGAAGATAGTGGATCTAAGACACGGCAGACAGGGAGACCCGCCACTATGCCCGTCGCTGCACGCATTGGTGATAGCCCTGCCTAATGCAAAGCCCAATACGTATTCCTGTTTCCATAGTCCGTCCCATTCTGTAGGATGGGGATTTGTTGGAGGAGGCTCACGTTAGCACACTCTGCTTCTCCGCACGGCTCAGCGTTGCCGATTACCTTATTACTGCTGTCGTTGTTTGATGACACTGTCGTATTTCAAGTTGGTGTTTTTATAATTAGCATCAATTCATTCCAATTGTCTGAGTTGACAATCTCGTTGATCGTCAGAATCACCCAGCGTTTCAAGATCATCCGCTGTTGTTGTCCTGTCCTTATTACTCCAGCAGGCCAAGCGATCTACCATAACCCATCCCGTGAGTCGCTGGGATTCCCAGCTGATCTCTGCCGCATTGCCTAGAACTTGCGTCCATGCACACAACATTATTGTCCGGCGATTGGGGCGGTTATGTTTAGCTAGAATTACTGTGCGACTTCCCCCAATTTTCTAGTTTAGTCGAATCCTTCTCCCGTTTTTCCTTCTTTAGTCGGCGTTTCGAAATCTCTAAGTCTTTATCGGGTAAGCCGAGCGGGACAGCGACTGAAGGTCCCACGCCTGATAGTTGGTGATGTTTCATTTTCATTGCGTACATGTAGTCATCAGTTCTGGAGGTGACGGACACATGCCATTTTTAGACCATCCCGATCAATCAACCAGCACGCAATTCTGTTGCAGCGAACTGCCGTCACAATTTCAGGAGTTCCATGATGAAGTGCGGAGAATGCATGCGAAGTGGCGTAATATCACTGAGTGGCTGATGGTGTTTTCGCGCTGGGGACGGCTGCGTTGGAGGGGCAAGGTATGATGCAGCGGCCGGCGGTCAGCATCCGGTAGGTCATAACATATCACCCATACCAACCGAAGCAAAAAAGTATTTGATATCCTTGTGTCACTTGATGTGCACATGTCGGTAGTCACGTCATTTCTATATCTCACATAAGCCATGAAGAGACCGTGTGGGGAGCAGCGGGGAGCACAGCATGTTGCTGTCGCATCGTGGCGGGTTGCATCCTCATTCGACACTCTAGATGAAGAGGGAAAAGGTCTCTGGCTTCTTGCAAGCCTCACAGCGCCCAGCCCATCATACAACACCACTCCTCTAGGTATGCCATTCCGATCTGATCTGATCGGCGGAAATACAAAAGGCGGGATGGCACACAGTCCAATGCTTTCCTACAAAAATCGCTTGGAGTGTCCAATAGCAAGCAGCATCCATGATGTAGTAAGTACTGCAAGAACCTGCATTTCACGTTCCGGACTTTTTTGCATCCTGTTAGACCCGACACCACGTCTGCGGACTTGACCAGTACTGCACCGCACAGCATGAACTACTTTTAAGCAATCACGTGTCCTGGGTTGTTAGTTGTGAGCGATAATCAACTGGAACTAACTTGAGCAACCGGTCACCAACACGGCACACCCCACCAGACAGGACGAAACAAACCCGGCTTCCATATTTGGGGTTATCAAGCGCTAAATTGTCATGAGATAGAGTCTGGATCTTAATTGCGCTCTGCCTTGACCTCTTTCTGAGCCTGCGCATTGATATGTATTGCTTCTTTGAGCTTGGCCATGACCTCCGGTTGATCACCAAATGCAGCCATTAATTTATCCTCAAGCTCTTTCTCGGTGATAGCGATGGTGGACTGGGAACCGCGTCTCCCGCTCTTGGTGGCAGCATTGATGAGCGTTCCCCAACGTTGCGTGAAGGCGTAGATGCTTTGTCGCAGCAATACATCCAGTTTCTCGTTGGCGTCTTGCTGATCCGTTGGTGCTTGTGACCGGCCTGTTGGCGCCGGTTTACCGTTGGCAGTAGGGGTAGCGGACGACCAGAGGCCAAGCGACAGAGTACCCCCGAGAATGCCACGGAATAGACCCATCCAATTCTGCGGGCTCAGAGTGTCCCATATTTGGCCAAAATGGTCCATAGCGGCCGGTCCTGACTTCACATCACCAATCTCTAGAGACACTAGGCCGTTCTTCAGGATAAGCAGATTCTTAATCATAAACAAATCAGGATCGGGATCTGGATTGGCCGCCTTGTTAGCTTTCAAGCGTGTTTCAGCCCTTTGCAGCGCTAGTATTGTCTCGTTGACAATGCGAAACACGACGGAGCTTGATTTCTGTGGGCAATGGAGTCAGCACTTATTGTTACCAAGATTGGTCAGCAGATAAAACTTACGCTCCGTTCCTTTGGCATGGCTTGGTCATACATGGCCAAAATCTCGAGTGCGCGCTTCGCTATGGGATATGGAGTTGACAAGGGGCTACCACCCGACGCTGATGAAGGCTTCAGGGATTCGAGAGGTATGGGGGCCTTTGCTACTGAATTTGTGATTTCGGTGTCAAACAGCTTATCAACGAAAGGCCAAAGCTGTTCAGTGAGTAATCTCACTGTCAGATCGTGGCAGTGTATCGAGTATCGTGTTTCTTCCTCGTCATATTCCAACATCAAGTACTCATTTGTAATCGAGCTGAGTAGGTTGCACGTCATTTGGAGTTCACTGGTCTGAAGCGCAGATTGAAGGACGTTCGCAATGGGCGCTACATTAACGGCATTAACCAGAGCCCCCTGCCTCGACTTTAAAACAGCGTAAGCTGACTGGATGTCCACATTGTACTGCGGATCAATGGCGAAGACCTTGAAGAACAACCCGGCCTCGTTGAAAGAGCGTTCATAACATTGTTTGATGAAATTACGACATGCCGTTTCTACATTGACGTCTTTCGTCTCCTTTCGGAAAAGCTCAAGGTCGTGTTGAGTGATGGGCCGAAGATCTCGGTCTCTAGTGTCCGAGTAGGAAGAGAAGAGGCTGATGGCAGTGTTCGAGTACGTCTCAAAGTTTTGTCCAGGTATAGCGTTTCCAAACTGATCATAACAGCTCCGGATGACACGTTGAACATTTGTAATCAAACCATCGGCTTCCAACATCATTTCTTCGCTGCGACCGTAGGCAAGAGCATGACGCGCTGCCTCAGACTGTGTGGCAGAAATCTGTTTGGATATTTCGGCCGATACTCGGTCTAGGTGCCCAGAGAATCCAACTTCAAGCAGATGGAGGGCCTTGGTCAGGAGCGACTGGTATCGGGCGAGATAGGATTCGGCATCACGGTAATCGGGCTATAGTACGTCAGCTATGAAACATACTACCACGTTACGGAACCGGGAGGGGGGGGGGGGGGGCGGCGTACATGTTTCTCCATGAAGTCTATGCAGGCATCTAGAGTTGTCAAGATCTCGCCAAAGCTGTCGTGGTTCACCAGGCGATTAGCACCGGGGGCATTCAACCGCCTGGTGGCGCCATCGAGGTAAGCATAGTAATGCAGGTCAGTGCCGACCTCATCTGCCAATTTTTGAAGTCTCTTTTCGTCGGATAAAAGATCGTCACACTGGGCTTGGAAGGAAGATGTTTGTTCCTCAACGGCTCGGAAGTTGTCTGCCAAAGAGGTAAGAAGATTGAGTGACCCGTCGGCATCGGCAATGAGTCTATCGAGGTGACGCTCTGTCATCTCCAGTTGATCTTGGTATAACAGATATTCGCGTTGGCTCGCGTTAACGAGTTCGTGATCTATGGGCCGAGAGGGTTTCGGTTTGCGAGCGCATATGCCATTGTTAACTAATAAGGCATCAAGACTACGCTCCTTTGATTTCCTCTTCTTCTTCCTTGCCGCATCTTTGGATAATTGGGCGCGCACAATGTCGTAGAAGTCGGAGTATGATTTCGCTCGAGGGATCAGGATAGGCTCAGGAGGCTCAATTGAAGTGTCGGGCTCCTCAAAGAGTCGATCTAGTGGTGCGGCAGCATGATCAGATGGTTGGTTACCATTGGGTTGTTGCAAGAGAGACTCGCGACGGCGGTGCCCAGAGTTTGAGGGGTTCCTTTTTGGGAGCTGCTCAGGTACGAAGCTGTACCAAGAGTCTTCGTACATGGTGGTGGGAGCGAAGGGTGATGTACAGCTCCAAAAACACCAGAGGTCATGGAGAAAATACTCAAAAATTCAATTCACTTCGGACTCATCCAGCACAGGTTTGAGGTAGCCAGCACACAATATCGGCGGGATGACAGCTAACCTTGCCGACCTACACCACTACTATCGGCGCTACCTACCCAGTACAGCAGGGTCGGCCTCGTCATTTAGGTATTAGAGATGCGGATTCGACCTGACCCCGCCAATTACACTAGGTACATGTACTTCGTACTTGTACTCCCCAAGGTTAGCGCTGTCTTGGGGCTGAAGCTTTCCACTAACAGATAGCAACTTCTTCATTGGCTCATTTCTTTTCCTTCTGGTTCTTATGATCTCACTATTTCGCATCCAACCATACACACATTGCTCGCCTATCTCGGCCTTTCCCACTCGATACAAACCATTTGAACCAAGAATGGATATCTGAACTCGATTTTCAGTCGAGATTCTACAGCCAAACATCTCTTAACACCCGAGGCGGCAAGCGAACACCGACAATGGCATCCGTAGCGTATAGACCCGTGTTGCGCCAGGTGCCTTTAGCATGGAGATCCGCCGCGCATAGACCTCTGCCGTCGACATTCCAATGCTCAAGATACTACGTCAGCCCGTCCGGCCGACCTGAGAAGAAGCGAGGTGGCGCTGGCCGGTTTTTGGCCGGGTTGGTGATAGCAGTCGCTGCCGGCGGCGCCGTCTTGGCATGGCCCTCCGCGACAACCGAGCCCGCGACCCCTCCAAAGGCGACTATAGAATACGAGAAAGCATGGCCCTTACCCGAGTCCAAGGAAGACAGCAGAGATTTGATCAGCAGTCAGCATCTCCAAGTCAAGAAGAGCTGGGAAAATCCGGGCGTGTATTGCTGGGGCTCCAATGCCGGACGAGTCGCAGCCCCTGATTCTTCTGATAATGTGGTCAAGACGCCCCGGAGAATTAAATACTTCGACGGCCATTTGTTGAGAGACATCAAACTCGACAAGGAGTTCGGTGCCGCCATCACGGAGAAGGGTGATCTGGTTCAGTGGGGCACCGCATTCAACAAAACCGACCCTACCCCGACGCCGACTCTGACTGGCAAGGACCTGGTTCGTCTCGAGATCTCACGAGATCGAATTGTTGCGCTATCCAAGAATGGATCTGTTTACTCGCTGCCAGTTGCTGCATCAGATCAAGTCGGCGGCAAACAGAACAGCCAGTCCTCTTGGTCTTTCTGGTCTAGCCCTAGTTCCGTCGCTTACAGGCAGCTCAAACCCAATGGCCTAGGTTGGGGAGAGCACGTCACTGACATCGCCGGCGGCCTGGAGCATGTGCTGTTGCTTACATCCAGCGGCCGAGTGTTTTCAGCCGCCTCGAGCACCTCTGATTTCCCTTCCAAAGGCCAGCTGGGGATCCCTGGTTTAACATGGTCTACGCGCCCGCAAGGGCCGTATGACCAGCCGCATGAGATTCCCACTTTGAAAGGCTTCAAGATTTCTAAGATTGCTGCTGGTGATTTCCACTCCCTTGCGCTGGAACAAGATGGCCGTGTCTTCGTCTTCGGTGACAACTCCTCGGGCCAGCTAGGTTTTGAAGCGGAGAAGGAAATCCCTTTTGTTGACGGACCCATCCCACTTCCATTTACGAAGATATACAGTGGCAGTGGTCTAAGGCCACGCGTGACATCTATTGCGGCGGGTGGCGCCAACTCTTTCTTTAGTGTTGACGCGACGCGTGTTTCCCAATCGACCAAAGATATTTCTCGCCAAGAACTCGAGCTAGGGCGTGTCACAGCCGATGTATGGGCTTGTGGCTCAGGCATCTGGGGCACACTTGGAAACGGGAAGTGGACTCATATCTCCCTAGGCCCTTCCAAGATCAAGAGCCTATCCGGTCTGTACGAATTCGACGAGAAGACCAATGCAGTCGTGCCCATCCGTCTTGCCCATCTGAGTGCTGGAAGCAGCCACGCGGCAGCAGTCATGGACAACGTTACATATGTCGACGCCTCGGCCCGTAGCTCAGACAATGACACTAACTGGGGGGCCGACGTTGTCTGGTGGGGAGGTAATGAGTATTACCAGCTAGGAACGGGAAAGCGCAACAATGTCGCTACCCCAATTTATATTGGCCCCTTAGACGGTGGGCAAGGAGACGCTGAGAAGGGCCGCAAGGGTGAGGAACACCGTTTACAGATCACCCCTAGAACCACAGCCAGACTCGGCGAAGGTGGCAAAGGCCGCAAAGTCAGTGTCGAGCAACGTGTTGAGTGCGGTCGCTTCGTCACAGCTGTTTACTCCGGCACGTGAGAGGATCTCTCTCGTCTGATGTAACATGTATATGTACTATCATCCTTGTATCAAGTGGAGGGCATCGAAAAAGGTACACTAGGCCGCCAGTTGCGAAGGCTGGCTCGGCGAGTTGCGCCCTGGATCATTGTGGATCTACACTCAACATATATATACCCCTCTCACATGCTAATGTCAAATCCTACCAAACCTGTTTACTTCGATACACTCTGACGATATGCTATTTAACGATGAAGTGGGACATGTTTGCGGTTCAACTTATATACAGGAAAAACGATTCTAAGTTTCATTTTGTCAAATGGTTTCCAAATGCCATTTCCTCATCCCTCAAGTAAAGAAGCTTCCCTTGAATGTCCCCCCAGCAATCTCCTCGGCCACAAGCTTCTGGACTAATGATTCCATCTCATTAGCAACCAAACTCAAAAAAAAAGGGGGGGAGAAGGAAATGAATGTACGTGACGGAAACTTACTCGCAAGCCCGGGATGGTAATTGTTCCACCAGAGACAAGTCGTCCCATCAGCATCGTAACAAGTAGCATTCGCCGCGCCGTACGCCGTCGGGTCATCAATCGCCGTCTGGAACGGAATCGTCGTGTTCACGAGCTGTGCCGTGATGCCAGAGTTACTAGCCTCGAAACTCGCGAGGTTGGTCGCAAGCAGGTCGTTGTACTGCTCGATGACAACGGCCTCCTCAGCGTCGCTCGTCGCTCCGGAGGCCAGCATCAAGGGCGTCTCCTGGATCGGCGGGACGCTTAGAAGCAAGAAGTTCCGCGCCCCGGCATCGTACAGGATTTGCATCTGGTCAAAGTAGGAGGTCATGATGGCGTTGAGGATGTCCGTCACGTTGCTCTCGTACCACGAGTTGCCGACGTCGTTGACGCCCATCCAGACGCCGAAGAGACTGTCGCTTGAAGTCCATGGTGCGGTGCTGGGTTTAGAGGCGATGCTGTCTGTGAATTCGGTTACTTGGTCGACGAGGCTTAGGACACCGACTTCGTAGGGAGCGACCAGGCTTGAGTTAGTTGTTGCGCCGCCGTAGGCGAAGTTGTAGTTTAGGAGGAGCGTCTTGTTGTAGACTGCTATTAGGTTGTCGATCCAGTTGTTGCCGTTGTCCGTCGTGTAACCCGGGAACGGAGGGTTGCCGAGAGGGTTGGAGGCGTCCGGTAGCGGGCCGGTTGTTACGTTGAAGCCTGTTTGGGAGTAGGAATCGCCGCTGATATTGGGAGTTAGTCTTAGTGTGACGCGTCAGGGTGAGAATGTGCTCAGGAATTGGACTAACAAGGTGATGAAGTACTGTGTCGCTGAGCTGCTGGGTGCGGTCCCCGTGCTCGTTGCCACTGACGTCGTCTTCGATGTGCTTGGCGCTTTGGTCGTTGTTGAGGCTTTACTTGTCGTTTTCGCCGTCGTTGTCACGGCGGTAGTTGTCGTCTTGGACGCTACACCTGTGGCCGGAACGCATTGGTCTAGATAGGAACCATGTTAGTAGCTGTACTGAGATAACTCGCTGGGTGACTTGTGCCGAATACTTCTAATGTTCTTCACTTACAATAGTAGTCGTTAGCTGATGTGCACGTCGCACTGGCAACGCACGCAGTCGAGCCCGAATATCCTATTCCGCCGCATTGTCCGTAAAGCGACTGCTGGGCAGACGCAACGGCGCCGAGCAGTGGCAAGAGTAATGCGTATTTCCCGTCCATATTTTCTACTTCTCTTTCGAACCCGGAAGCGTTACTGATCCTAAAATGCCTATAGCACCGGATGACGATGGTACACCGTTCTCCTTATATCTAAAACTCAGTAGCCATCTTGACGGAGGACAAACGGTAGGCTCAGGGACTAATGGAGAGGCGAGTCCCGAGTTTATCCAAGTTTCTCTGAGCATCTATGCCGGATTTCAGCCCACGGCGAAATATGTACATTTATTTTTGGTATTGTCAATGGGTTCGTTGGCCATTGGTGGCCTGAGATTTCTCCAACTCTTCTTCTCGCTGTGGGGATAAGGTGTAATACGGCAAGGTTAGTGCTGCAGAGGTCGCTCGGATGTCTTCGCCCCGTGATCTTTTCCGGAACTGTCTTGTGCTCGGCCCGGGCAGCCGGAACCAACCGGCTAAGATTCTTTGGAGCTTGGTCTATGAGAAATGGTTTTTACTGGGTGCTCGACCGGGGGAATGAGACAATTGTGTCTGCTCAAGAGAAATCTTGTTGCAAGAATCTGAGTTATATGCTAAATTGTCGGAGATGCTGACTATAGACTTGTGCGGTCATGAGCACAGAGGTTTGCAATATTGGAGCTTAATCTTGGAGTTAATAATCGTCGCGAGTCTCTTTCGACTAACATGGACGGAGGAACTCTTCTCTTTGCTTCGAAGTAGGGCTAATTCGTGACGTTCTTGCTTCGTTGCCATATTTCCGTATAGACAGAATTGGCAATAGGGTAAGTTTTCCAACTCAACATGCAGAGTTTGACTGACTCCGAAGCTACGGGTATGCTTGGGCTGGCACGAAACACAATAGCTCAGAGTCTTCGTAGGGGCTGTTGAAACTCCTCGAAGCAAGCTGTCCCCGAAAATGTACTGATTTGAACGAGAAAAGCAGAGGACGAAATTCGCCCAACCTCTTGTGTGCTCTATACGTGTCGCCACCCCCATGGTCTAAAACATCAAACTCTGCTGATATGCAGACGCATCTTCCAGACCTTGCGCAAGCCTATATCCCGTAATCAGCTTAATGACAGTCGCATTCATAGCTTCATGTTTGTCTCAATAAACAACCCAATTACTTTCGCCAACACTTTCCCTTGTTCATCCTGAATCTCGCCTGCCATGTGTAGCTTACGGGCGTCTTTCTTTACAAATCTTGAAATTACCAAGATAGTACTGGGCACTTCACAGGCTTGAGGAATGTCGTTTTTAGAGTGAGAGTCATATGATTGCGAGGGAATTTCCCGAGTTCGTTGTTAAGAGTGGCGTGCAAGCCCAGCGTCTCATCAAAAATCGCCGTCGTCATGCCGCCATGCGAAATCCCAGCATACCCGCATACCCCTGTTTCGAGCGAAATAAGTGCCTTCATTTCGTCGACGTATGGGCTCTACGGTGTGGGTGTGCGATAGAAGAACAAACTAGCAGGCACGGTGTCTGGACCTGTCAAGTGCTTTGTCTAGAGATTGTCGTAAATTTTTGAGGACGATCCCGGCTTCCAGTAGGCGGGCTCGTAATCCATTAGATCGTCGCCTTGGAGATGCCGCGCGCACCATGGAATTGATGCGAAATGGTGCCATGCCGCCGGCCGCTTTTCGCATGCCATTATGAAATAGATCTAAATATCTATCGTATAGAGGAGGACATAGATTCTGCAGCGCGTGCGTCAGAGTTGCATTGGCAGATTAACTATGAGAGTTTGGAACCAATGGGAAGTTGAGAAGCTGGCCGACGGCCAATCGTAGCATTTGCCGAGGTCTAGAATTATTTACCGGCACCCTTGCACTCCCTGGAGATAACGAATCAAGGACACAGTACTGCGAATTCTTGTCAGTCCCTATTTATTTTGTCAACCTGAACGATCAGCACATTCACTTAAAAAGTTTTCATGTTTCATATGTGAACTTTTTATCTTTAAGAGACTAACACGCAACATATCACGTCAGCTTCTCTATCTTACATATTTTAGCCTACAGAATGTAGAGAATCTCAGTGGCGACATTGCCTGCGACAACTGCTCTATTTTAGAGACTACACAGCACAAATCGATTAATACGTGAAGTACTCGGCCGATGCTCTAACAATAGTTTTCCACGTGTCGAATTCCTCCTCGTTCCTGGGCCCATACAGCAGTGTGTAACCCCAGGGAAGCATTGGGCCAGAGAGCTTGTGTCGTTGCCCCCACCCCTGTTCGAGGACCGTTTTTGAGTCGACAAGACTCAGAAAGACATGCGTACTTCCTTCAGGATGCACATGGGCGAACTCTCCCTTGCCAAACTTGTACAAGTCACGGACATCGCGTTTGCCCGAAGTGTAAAGTGCCGGGCCGACTTTCTCTATTCCAGATACCTTGCAGTCAAATAGAGAGGGGTTCTTTGCCGCGATGGTACCGAGAAATTGATTCTGGGCTGCCAGAATGGACTCTGGTGGCAGCTGATTTGTCTGTCTCTGAGGTGCACAGAATGAGGGCACGTCTGGTGGAGGTCCCTCGCGTGGTTTCAATGTGTAGTCACGGGGGAAATATGACCTCCAACACTCAGGTCCGTATTTGCCTCGAAGATCTGCTTCAGAATACGGTGCAGGTACTGTAACGTCGCTTCGGGCAATTCGGTGCCAATTTAACTGAGTCCAATAGCCCTTGAGCGTGGGAGGCAGGCCGTGTTGGCCGAAAGAGACATATTGTCGGTAATTCAAATATGCGTAAATTAAACTTGAAACACCAATGGCAAGAGTTGTTGCCAAGATCTTGTTTTGCAAGACGAAGTTGAGAGATTCGATGGCCTTGGAATCCATTGGGACGGTAGTTCGACGCAATTCGGCGCACAGCGTTGGTCGGCGATATTCCTTGTGTAGGTTAATTATTGATGATGACAGTTACTCCGTAGATGAATGGTATATTAAAGATCAAGATCCGGAAAGCATTATATAATTTACTTGCGCTTAAAGATTTTACAATGCGAAAGAAACCTGCTAGATATGGGCCGCTTAGACCTTCGGAGCTGGGTACCGTTCGGCCTTGCTACATCGGATTTCAGAGATCATCGGAGATCTCACATAAAAGACTCGGCCCCAGCACGGGGTGGAACTCGGGAACCTAGGGCATTGGTATCCCTACTCCAGTATCAATGTCTCCAGAACGGCGTTTTCATCTCGGCGATAATGTGCTCGGAGATCTCGGAATAACAAGAGAAACTCCGAGTCATCGGAGATAGCAAGTATGAAAAAATTTCACAAAAGATTTTTGAGTCAATAAAGCTTGATGAAGCTAGATATCACACTTCACATCAAAATTTTGCTATCCTTCTCGATTTGGGTATAATCAAGGGGTGGGCAGCTTTACAGGAGAACCATGAATATCCTGTATGGGTACCGATGGTAGAAAATAGTTCCAAGCGATCATGGATAGCAGGGTCATCATCTTGCTTTTATGTATATCAAACTTCGATAGAACCATCGAAGAAGATAGAAAGACAGAAAAGAAGAAACATACAGAAAAAAATTTTTAGTTTATTATTACCTTGAGGTAGAATGGACAAATTTTCATATGGCGGTGACCTTTCTTGGGGGCTTGGAGGCCCGAGCGTCTTCGCTTCCATGTCATCACCTGCCAAGCCTGTCCCATGTTTTAACTCACTCTTTCCACCAAATTTCACCCTCATCAGGAACATTAAAGTACCATTACCTGCTGGAGCGTATTATTCAATATGTTGTCCACGTCTGGCCCTCGCCTCACCGCAAAGCAAGAGAGAGCCTTTGAAGCTGCGCAATGGATTTTAAATTCTGAAAATGATCGCAACGGAAGCCCTGCATCCCTTCGAGTCGCTGCCGACCGGTTCGGCATCTCAAAGATGTCTGTCAGTCGCCAGCTACAAGCGATTAAAAATGGCACGACAAATGCCGAAAAGAAGAAGCCCGGTCGCCCTCAAAATATCACTGATGCTGAGCAGCAGATATTGTCTTTTCATTTCATGATGCTACACCGGGAGGACCCGCGCAGATTGAATTTAAAAGTCGCTCGTGATGCATTGAATGTCATCTTGGCTCTTCGGAATTCTCCGGCGTCTCCTGCTCATTTCAGTGATAGTTGGCTCAAAAAAGTCATACAAAGCAGCAAACGCCGGTTACTTCATGAAGCCGCTTTCAGAACTTCAACAAATAACAACCAGCCTGAGGGCTTAGAGAACATCGACATCGACAGCATCGATGAGAGCCCCAGTGAAAATGGTGGCTATTCAGAAGCTCCATCCTTCCTAGCTAACCCGGTGACCTCTCTGGCAGGATCGGATACACAAAGAGTATCAGCGCAAGACTCCATTCTGGGTAGCAACGCCATCTCAGGAGCTCAAGCCAATGCAGGTGCTGCAAAGACTCAGAATACAACAGAATCAGCCACTCCGACAGCCTTCACAGCCGCCAGTTTTATGGCTGAAACTTTCCCTAGGCCTCATAAGCCATCCTAAGCCTCTTTAAAGGTGGCAGCTAAGACTTTTTAAGCTCTGAACAAGTTTATCAATCTCTGGCGTACCGTCTAGTGTTCTTCGTTTGCACCTGGCGATGGATTCGATAATTGAGAGGGGAACTAACAGCTCATTAAATCTTACATAGGCAGGTCTTTTCACTCAGCCCCTTTAGAGCTGTCTCTCATGACCGATATGCTACTAACAGTACCTTCTCAACAGGACTTGGCGTAGCCTCGTGACCCCACGCCATAGGTTTAAAATTAGGGTTCGCGCCGGCTGCCCAGGCATTCCTCGACAACACAACGGCTTTGCTGCCTCGCTCTAGCGCCTCACTCTGATAGGCGTCCAGTTTCTCTTGACTATAGATCCAATCGATATCGTCAAATACGTCAGAGAGACTCATCGCGTCCCTCAAGGCGTGCATACCTCCCTCTCCTCGAACTTCATATCGATGTTAGCACGGGAGAAGCGAGGCACCCGTTGTCTGGATTGATCTAGATTCAACTTACATGGAGTCATTGCATGAGCAGCATCACCCAGTAGGACGGTTCTTTTAACGGGAAACGAAGGAATAACAGCGTCTCGAGACAGCCATGGGCCCGGAGTTATGTGATCCGCCGACGTTCGTTCGAAAATCTCTCTGAACTTCGGCTCAAGAGTGTCTGTCACCTTGCGTACATATTCGTACTTGGCTTCTTTCGTGGCAGTCATTAGCCAATGATCCTCGTCACCCACCTTGTCGTCTTCATAACTGAAGTACCAATAATAGTCCCCCGACAAATCCTCGTTAACCTTATTAAGACCGACAAAGATTCGGTTACCGGCAGGCGCTAGTGCGTATGCACTGTGTCCGAGAGATAGCTGGCGCTCCATTGCGGCACCAGACAGTGTGGTCTCTCCCCATATGATGGCCAATGGGTTCAAATTAAGTACGTCTCGATTGGGTCGACCAAGTACATGCTCTCGTACTTCTCCAAGTCAAATCACTGTAGTCCCGGGATGGGTGGAATAATTTACTCACCCACACTGTTTAAACCGTCTGCCCCGATTAATATCTCTCCCGAAGCACTGGTGCCATCTCCAAAGTGCACCGTGACTTGATCTTTCTCTTCCTCGACGCGAACGATCTTTTTACCCCATTGGACAGGTATCTTCGTGGCCAACCACTCTCGGAACTTGAAGCGATTCAGCCGCATGCATGGGGTTTCGGGCGAGTTCTGAACAGCGATACGACTTTCTCCGCGATAGAACACTATTTGAGGTTCCAGATTCAAAGGCGAGAGATGATCAGCTGTCGCAAGAGGGGGCATGTCTGAGCAAAATGCTGGTTTCAAGCTTTCTAGAATGCTGCACCCAGCTTTTCAGCCTCAAGCCGGCAGTGGGATGATAGAAGGGGGTTGAAACTGCTTACGAATGGATTCCGATTGCCCACCCAGATCGTTGCGTGATGTCTTCATCTCTGTCAAATATCTGATAAGGAATCCCCTTTTTCCGCAAACATTGTGCCAAAGTGAGACCACCTAGTCCTGCACCGATGATTAGGACGCGAGGGATTTTCTTTAAAGAACCCATATTGATAGCTGCTCTTCTTGATGGTCGTACTAAAACATGGGTGGGGATTGCTGCAAAGATGCAATGAGTGATCAATGCGACAGCAGTGGAACTATATAAATTACGTGGTCAGAGTTTCGCCCGAAGGCTTTCGCCCGAACAGCGGGGTTAAGACATCACTGTCTCCATCCCCTAATTTTGCTGTTGAAGCACGACGTGCGGGCCGGAGCCGCATTTCCTCCCTCCATTGCAAAAGTTGCAGATGTGTTATCCGATGGAGGAGCTGAGTTGTTATTTGCTTACCCTTCTCGTCATCGATACTACCCTCTTCCTTCAAAGCACATTCTAACCGATACTCAGAAGATGTCCTACCCAGTTTTCGTGATCCGCATCCCCGGAAAGCTGCGCAGCGAACAGCCTTCTCGTGACTTCGGTCGACTTCGGGCGAGGTCTACAGACAGGCCAAGTACTTCATAATGTCGGTCTCTCTGTTCTCATTGGCCGCACGCCTTCCCCCCTTGTGTTTGTTTAAGGTTATTTCCTTAGGTAGTCCAGCTCCAGTCGATTCGGTATTCGCATACTATTATGCGAGTCGGCCGGGCCGACTCGGAAATAGAGATACACAATGCAATCGTCACCATTCGAATTATGAAAGATCAATTTACCTTTTTGAGATGTAGGAATTGTACGCCACAGGGGACAGTTCAAGCAATTAAAGTCACCTGATCCTGACGATAAGAAGATCGCGGTTGCACATCGTATGATTACCGAAAACTCATCCCGGCGCCTCGTTCGGCATTATCTCATGTAGTGGCTAGTATGGGAATGCTTTGTTTCCAATAAGCGGGTTGGGCGAGAGCAAATTATGGAAGTGCAAATCAGGAATCCTCTTGTCCCTACGGGACGTACCGACGGTCTACGAACGAGGGTATGAATCTAGACCTCGGTTTAGTCTAACTTCGCCTCGTGAAACAGGTTTGCTCCGTAAGGCCATCAGACTCGTAAATATACATTGGATTCATAAGTCCACCGGCTCTTCAACAGCTAGTCCCGCATCGTCAGCTCCCGGCCTGTCAAGTCCCGCACCCATTTCCCGCGCGTCATGAGCTCCCGTTGCCGATCTCCGCAATGGCCATTTCCGTGGCGCTCAGTCCCACTCCTCCGGATCCGCATCAGATTCTTAACATCATCAAAACAGTTTATTCGGGTGTCATTCGAAATGCAAGACTACTGAACTGCCGACCCAGACAACGAAGATGATATTATATTCCAAAGAAACCCAGCTAGATAACGCTGTCAGAACCTAAACCGCAACCAATCAAAAGCCAAGAGCCTACAGAAATCAATAAGCATGCAGCATCCTGGATAGTCCAAACGGGAAACCCGGCAACGCCTCAAGGCGGGGGAAGCAAATACGTGCAACACATCTCAGCAAAGCTAGATTTTCCACAGCAGTGTTTTTTCAAAACTCGGTACGATTGATTGTGATCACGCTCGTCACATTTCGAGAAGAGGTTTTCGCATCTTAAAATGGCGTCCCCTTCTACTTCTTTCGACCAGGTCAAAAAGGAGTATGACTTGTACGCTGGAACCTACACAGAATATAGCGAATATCCTTACGGCATTATGGAACGTCAATTGGTGCAATCGGCCCTTGGTGACTGCACCGGCGCCATCGTCCTCGACCTCGGCGGCGGAACCGGCCTGCGGGCCCACCAAGTGATCGAGGCCGGCGCCGTGGCCGTCGACGTCGTTGACATATCTTCCGAAATGCTCCGCAACGGCAAGGAAATCGAGGACTCCCACAGCCACGCGGATGCGATCACCTGGTATGAGGCCGACATCTCCAAGCCCCTCGATCACCTGCCTCTCCGCACTTATGACCTTGTCATGGCCAACTGGGTCTTTCACCACGCTCATAATATTGCAGAGTTCGAATCTATGTGGGCAAACGTAGTGGCCCGTTTAAAGCCCGGTGGTCGCTTCGTCGGCGTGCGCTCGGGTGACCCCTATGCGCCCTGCTTTCTGCACCCGGATGCACCGTCGCGTTGTCAAAAACATGTCGTTTTGGTCTCGGTAGCCCGAGGCTGCGGAACCTGCTAGAATCCCCCCTAGAGTCTCTCATGACGTCGTATTCGGTACTATAAAATACAAAGCTTTTATTTATATATAGGTTTTATACCTCGGCCTCGTTATCTACGGCTGGAGTTTAATTTAAAAATAATATAAAAAGAATAATAGAAATATTTTTTACTATAACTATTATAAAAATAACCAGGGATAAAGAGATTTAAAAATAAAACTAGCTGTTTTATAATTTTAGTTATAATATATATAACTAAAATTTTAGGTAAATTTAAGATTTAAAAATAATATAAATTTTATATTATAGCTATATAATAATAGCCGATATTTTATTAAAAAATTAAAACGAAATAAAAATTTTTATATTAAATTTATTATTATTATTATTATTATTATTATTATTATTATTATTATTATTATTATTATTATTATTATTATTATTATTATTATTATTATTATTATTATTATATTTTTTTAATATAATATATTTTAAAATTTATATATCGATATTTAAATTTTCGATATATTTTAATTTAAAAAGATTTATATTTTGTTTTAAATTTTTTAATTTTATTAAAAATTATCCTATTTTTTAAATTAATAAATTAAATTTATATAATTAATTTATATTTAGCTAATATTTTTAATTAATATAATATTATTATTTTTTAATTAAAAAATAATTATTATATTTTGAAATTTAATTTTTTATTTAATTATTAAATAATATAGCTAATATAAAAAAATAACGGCTAAATAAATATAATAGTTTATATTTTTTTTTCTATTTATAAATTAATATAATAAAAAATAAAATTTTCGATATATTTCGGTTTTATAAAATATTTTGTTAATTTATATTATTTTTTAAAACTGGCGGGTTTTTATAAAAAATAATATCGAAAATTTTAAATTTTATTTTTATTTTTATTTTATCTAAATCTTAAAAAAAATAAAAATATTCAATTAAACTAAATATTATAAAATTATTATTAAAAACGTAGATATAAAAAAGTTTTCGATTTTAATTAAAAAAATATTTATAAAATTTAATTTCGTTAAAAAATTATTTATATCTAGCCAAAATAATTCTAATATTTTAATTTTATTTTGCTATATTATATTATAATTTATAAATAAATAATAATAATTATAAAATATTAATAGCTTTTTTTATAATAATATAATATTTAAATTAATTTATTAATTTATATTTAATTTTATTTTTATAATAAAAATATAGCTAATTTAGCTATTTTTTATTTTATATTAAAAATTAGGCAATTTTTTAATTAATTAATAACTAAATATTAACGTTTTATTTTAAAAATAAAACAACTATATAAAAAAAAAACTTACGATAAAAAATATAATATATATAAATATATATTTTTTAAATATATTTAAACTAATAATATTTTTTTTTTTTTTATTTTGTTTAGCTATTTTTTTATAAAATTTAACTAAATTTTTAAATTATTTTAATATTAGCTAAATATTATTTAATTTTAAAGCCGTTTTTTTTTAATAATTATAATATAAAAATTTGATATTTTCGAATTTTATAAATGTAATATTTATTTTTATTAAAATTATAACAATTTTAGTTTCGTTAAAAATCAAATTACGGAATTTTTTTATAAAAATTTTATAAATTGTATTAATATTTATAATATTAATATTATATATTAATTTATATAATATTACTAATTTTAATTATTTAATAAATAAAATTAATTAAAATATTTCGTAAATTATTTATAAATTTTTAAATAATTATAGTTATAATAATTTTCGTTTTTTATATTTTTTATTTTATTAATTTATTAGCTTTAATTTATTTATTTTAATTTATATTAATTAAAAAATTAATTATAATTAGATTTTTTAAATATTAACTATTTATTTAAAATATATAAATATAAATATAAATTTTTAATAACTAAATTTTATTTAAATATTATTTTTAAACTATATAATATATTTTTTTAAATATATATTTAATTAATATAAATTAAAATAAAAAATTTCTTGTAATTTTATAAAACTTTTTATTTATATAATTATTTATATATTAAAACTTCGATATTTTTTATTAAATATTTAACTAAAAATATATATTTTTTTTCTGGCAAAAAAAAATAGCAAATATTTTATATTTTATTTTTAATATTTAAAAATTCTCTTAACTATTTATTTTTTACTATTTATATAATAAATAATATATTTATTAATAATATCGTAGTTTTAAATAAAATAAAAATTATATTTAATTATCGAAAATAACGACTAATAAATTAATTAAATCGATATTTTTAAATATTATTTATAGACTATTTTTTTATTTTCGAAAAATATATTTTTTATTTTTTAACGAAAAAAAACTATAAACCTATAATATAGTCGATTTAAAAAAAAACGTAGTTAAAAAATATTTAAAAAAAATATCTATAATTTACTATATTTTTATATTGCCTATTTTATAAAATAAATTTAACAAATTTTTAGGTTTTTTTTAAATATAAAATATATAAATTACTAATTTATAATAATAAATCGATAAATAAATTTTTCGATAATTTATATAGTTTTAAATATAAATAAAAAAGCCATAATTATTATAATAATAAAAATATTTAATATAAATAAATATATTTAAATATAATATATAATTTATTTATAAATAAATTAATTAATATTATTTAACTATTATAATTTATTATATCGAAATAAAATAAGCTATTTTTAATTATATTTTTAAAAAAACTTCTATTTAATACTTATTTATTTATAATTTATATTTAATATATTTAAAATTTATTAAAATAGAACTAGTAATTAAAAAATTATTTAAAAATATTCGGGTTTTTTTAAAAAAAACTTTTTAATCTAGTTTATTCCGATTCAATATTAAAATTTTTTAAATTTCAAAGTTTTTATATATTTAACAATTTATTTATAATAAAAAGCAGTTTAATTTAATTAGCTTTACGCAAAAACGAGTAGATTTTTAATAAATTTATAATATCTATATTTATTTATAAATAAAAAATATATTACTTCGTAATATATTTTTATTTTTTTTATTTTCGTAAACCGGCTATTTTATATAAAAACAAAAACATTAAATAGTTATTTATTTTATATAATAATTATTATTTAGTTAATAAAATATATTATTATATAAACTATTTAATTATTTAATTTATTAAAAGCTAAAAATTAAAACTAAAGTATTTATTAATAAAAACAAAAAATACTTTAAAATTAGTAAAAAAATATAAAAATTTGATCAAAACCCGGAATATAAAGTATTAAAAATAATATTATTTAATTATATTATTAATTATTTTTTAAATTTTAAATATTTATAATATAAAAACCTAACAATTTTTTTAAAATATTTTATTATATTAAAAATATATAATATATAAATTATAATTTTTATAAAAAATATTTTTATATATTATAAAATTTAGCGACCTATTTAAAAAACTTTCTATAAAATATTATTACGTCTATTTATTTTTATAAATATATATAATATAGTATTTTTTAATTTAATATTTTTTTATTTTTTTTATTTTTATTAAAAAAAATCTTTTATTTAAATTATTAAATAAATAAATAAACTATATAATTTATTACTAAACTTTTAAATCTGCTAATTAATATATTTTTTTTATATAATATATATAATTAAATAATAAATATTTATATTTATATTACTATTTTATAATTTAAAAAAAAATCGATTATTTAGTTTATTTTTATATATAGCTATTTTAATTTCGATTTAAAATAATAAAAAGCTTATATTAAATTGTTTATAATTATAAAAAAAGTAATATAAAAATTAATAAATTTAATATTAAAAACTATTTTAAAAGCTGCAATTTATAAACTATTATTAATAAAATAAAGAAAATAATATATAATATAAAGTTAATTATTTTTTTTATATTTTTATATTTAAACGTAATATTAAAAACTTATTTTTATTATTATTATTATTATTTTTTAATAAAATATAATTTAAAAATTATTTATTAATATTTTAATTAATAATATCGAATTTAAATATATAATTTATAATACTAAATTTTTGCAAAATAAAAACGCTTAATTTAATAATAATTATATTATTTAATATAAAATTATATTTTAAATTACAAAACTATATAAGTTTCATTAATTTAATATTATTTATTTAAAAATATTATTGCCTATTTAAATTATTAAATTTTATATTTATTATTTTTTTTATACTTTTGGTCGTTTATTTATATTTTATAATTTTTATAGTTTAATTTAATATAAATATTTTTTATTATTTATATATTTTAGATTTATTTTAGATTTAATAAAAGCCCTTTTTTAATAGCTTTAAGCCAAAAAAAATATATATTTTTAAATACCGTTTTTTCTAATTTTTCGTTTACTATACCTTTAGTTTTTAAAAAATAGCCGTAATATCTCGAAACTTTTTTTTTTTTTAGTTTTTAGACTTATTTTTTATTACTAAATAATATTATCGATTTAGTAATAAAAAACGTAAATATAATTTAAAATTTATTTTCAAATTTTATTAATATATATTAGCTAGCTAAAACTATTTATATTTTCTAAATTATATTATAAATAACCCGGTAAATTTTGGTTTTATTATATAATAATTATATATTTAAATAATATTTATATTACTAAAATTTATAATAATAATATTAAATAAAATAAAAAATAAGTTTAATATTTATAAATCGATAAATTAAAATATAATCGTTAAATTTAAATTTAAAAAATTATATAAAATTTATTATTAAATATAATAATATTAATATTATTAATAATTAATTATTTTTTAAATTTTAATATTCTACTTATCTACTTTTTTTTATATTATTTTAATTTTATAAATAATTAAAATATTAAATATATTAAAATTTAGATTTAAATTAGTCCAAATTAATAGTTAAACTTAGTTTTTTTTAATATTAGAAAAAACGTTAATTATTTAAATCTAAAATACTAATTTTAAAATTTAAAAAATTATTTTTAATTTTTTCTCTATATTTTTTTTTTAGTTATTATTTTAAGTTTTTTAAATAATATATTTAAAATATTTAATATTAAAAACTAGTTAAAATATTATATAATTTAGATCTAAATTTAGAAAAAAAATCACTAATTTATTTTGTTTTTATAAAACCTCTTTTTTTTGTAGATTTAATTTAAATTTATAACCTTTAAAAACGGATTTAATATAATTTTTTTTTATTCTACGATTTTAAAAAACTTTTTTTTATATTATAATATTTTATATTAACTTAAACAAAATAAATTTAATTAAAATTATAATATTTAAATTTATTTATAAATAAATTCTAGCTATTTTTTTTATTATTATAGTAGTTTTATTAGCAATATTAGTTTTTTTTTTTTTTTTTTTTTTTTAATGTTATAATTACTTAAAATAAACGTAAAATTAACTAAAAATACTAAATATATAACTAAATCGATTTAATAATTATATATTAATATTATTAAAATATTTTTTTTTATATTATCTAGTTTATTTATTAAAAAGTTATAATTTAGAAATTTTATTTAAAATATTATATAATATTAAATAGCAAATTTAATATATTTTTATATATTTTAATTAAAATTTTTATAATATATAATTAGGTTTAATATTTTAAAAATCGGAAAATTACTATATAAATAATATAATTATTATAATTTAATAAAATTATAGTTAAAAAAATATATATATATATATATATTTATTTATTTTAACAAAAAAAAATCAACTAATCGAATTAATTACGTTATATTTTTTTAAGTTTTATTTATTTATAATTAAATAATAGTTTTAATATTTATATAAATAAATTATATATTAATAATTTATTTTAATAATTTAAATTTTTTTTAAAATATTTATCGTTTTTTATTTATTAATATATATATTATTATAATTATTATTTAAATAAATTTAAGCTAAAATTAATATTTAATTAAAACGTAATTAATATAAAATATATTTAAATAATCTTCTTTATTTAATATTATTTTTTATTATAATATAAAAATATTAACTATAAAAAAAATATATTTAAAACTTAACTAGCCGACTAAAGCAGGTTTTTTATTATAATAATATTTATAATTACGTTTTTATAGTTTTAAGTTTTTTATTTATAAATAAATAAAATAATTTAAAATTAATTTTTTATATCTACTTTTTTTCTTCTTTTTTATAACGTTTTTTTTTCTATCGTTAATTTTATATTAAATTATTATTATTATAATTTTGCTAATTTATTTTTTATCTCTATAGTTTTAATTCGACTATTAATATATAAATAAGCTAATAAAAATTTCGGTTTATATACAATATTTTAATTGTAAAAATTAAGCTAAAATTAAAATTAATTTATATTATAATTTTAAACGTTTATATATATATATATATAAAAAATATTATACCTAACTATAATTATATAAATAAAAATATAAAAATAATATAAAAATAATATTAATACTATAACAAAACTCTATTTATAAAATATTTACTGTTTTATAAAAAATTTATTATAATATAATATTTATTAAGCTAATATTTTAAAATATATAAAAAATACTTAAAACTATATTAACTAGCTATTTAATATTATATTTATATAGTTTATTAATATAAATAAAAATAAACCTTTTTTTTAACTATAAAAATCTAAACTTTTTAAAATAAAAATTATTATTATAGATATTTTTTATTCGCTTTTTTATAATATAACGCGTAAAAATATTTATTACTACTTTCGATATAAAAAAAAAAAAAAAAAAAATATGCCAAACTTTAAATAAAATATATCTAGCTATTAAAAAAATATCCTTTTCTAAAGCTTTCTAAAAAAAAAACCGACGCTATTTATATAAATATAATATTTATATTTATAAAAACCTATAATATTAATATTTATAAATATCTAAAAATATTAAATAATTTATTATATATTTTAAATAATATTATAGCAAAAAAAAAAAAAAAACGAGTCTTATTAAATATAAAAATTATAAAAAACGTTAATATAATTCGGAAATATTTTATAATAAAAATAATTACCCTTTTCGACGTTATTTTTTTAAATTAAACTAAAAATATTAACTTATTTATATAAAAATCTATTAAATTGAATATTAAAAAATTACGAAAACTATTTTAAAAAACCTTCGATTATTATTTTTAAATAAAATAAACTATTTCCGATATTATATATAAATTTATTATCAAAACTAATATAAAATTTAAAAAAAAACAAAGCTTTTAAAATACTATAAATCAGCTTATTTAAAATAAACCGATTAAAAAAAATATAATTATTATTATTAACAAAATAAATACTATTATTATAGTATATTTAAAAAAAAAAAAAACCTATCCGAAAAAAAACGACCGTATAATTATAACGTAACTATTAAAAATCAGCTTTAATAAGCTGTCGTCGTTAATTTGCTATTTAATAGCTTAATAAATAAACTATTTTATCGTTTTTAACCTAATCCGTAATAAATCTAAAATATTTTAAATTATATATATTAAAATAAATAAAATATAAATAATTTTATTAATATAATATTTTTTAATAATAATAGGCTATTTGTAAATTAATATTAACGTTTTTTATAAAATAAAAATTTAATAAGCCAAAAAAATATTAAATTTGTATCTAAAATAATAATAGTAAAAACGTTATAGATATAAAAAAAATAAAATAACCTATACTTTTTTTTAATAAATAATTATAAACATTTTTTTATTAATATTATTATAATAAATTTTATAAATAAATATATTTATAAAAAATTATATTTTACTATAAAATAAATAATACTAAATATTATATAATTAATTAATAATAAATACTATTTTAGTTTTTAATTAATATTAATTATAAACCAGAAATAAAGTTTTATTATTAATAGTATAATAAATATATAATTAATAAAAACAAATATTTATTTATTTAATATATAAAATATATTATAAAATATAAAAAAATTTAAAATATAAATTAAAATAAAAAAATAATAGTTTAAATTAGCCTAAAATATAAAAATAAAAAAGCCAAAAATTCGGAATTTGCTATACTAAACTTTAATAATTAAAATAAATATTAAAATTAACTATATTTATAATTAAAACTTTTAATACTACTTAATATTATTTTTAATATTAATATTAATATTTTATCGATTTATTTATTTTATATTTTTTAATTATATACTAAATTAATCGTTTAACTATTAAATTTATATAAAATATAAATATTTTTACTTAAACTTTATAAACGTAATAATTAGTTTTAAAATTATTAATTACTATTTACTAATTATTAAATATAAAATTGCCTTTTTTAAATTTAATATTAAAATTTATTAATTTACTATAATATTTAATTATTTAATAACTATTTTTTACTAATATTTAATTTTTAAACTTATAGTTTTAATTATAATTAATTTTTTTAAACTTAATTATATTAATTAAATCGACGTTTATTTATATAATTTAAATAAATTATATTTAAAAATCTGCAACTTTTTTACTAAAAGCCGCAATTTACTTATTTTTTTTAAATATTGCTATTTATAAATTATTAACAATAATTTTATAATTATTATATATTATTAAATAGAAAAAAAAAACAAAAATACTTTATAACTCGATTTAAAAACAATTTCTATTTATAAAATAAATAGAAATATTAATAATAATTTAACTTGTTTTTTTTATAAATATTTATTATTTTTTTTTAATATAGCCTTTTTTTTTACAAAATTGCCGCATTATTTTTTAATAATATTTCTAAATTGCTCGATTTTTTAAAACTATTTTTAAATATATTTTTTCTATAAATATATTAAATTTTTATACTAATATAAAACGTTTTTTAGCCCTAATTTAGCTTTTTTAGCTTATTTTTCTAATTTAACAATTTTATTTATTAATTTAATTTATTTTTTTTCTAATTATTATATAACTTTTTTGTCGTTAATAAAAAATAATTTAAACTATTTTATAATATATCGACTATTTTTGCAAATAATCCGCTTTTTTTTAAGCTTATTTCGTAATTTATTTACTATTATTTTCGATTTTAAAATTTTGCTCAATTCGCCGCAAAAACTCGGATTAAAAAACTTTTAATTATAATAATATATTTTATTTAATATTTCCATCGTAATATAAAAAATTAAAACAATATTAATAAAATATATAAAAATAAAAATATATAATAACCAAAATATAAAATAAATAAAATTATAATAATAAAAATTAAAATAACTTATGCTAGCTTTTTAAAATATTATATATTATTATATATTAATAATTTATAACAACTTTACCTAGTTTATATAAATTTTATAAAATAAATTTAATATTTTCGTAATTTTTATTATAATTAATTTATATATATAATAAGTTAAAAAAAAAAAATACTATATAAATAAAAGCAGAAATTATCGATTATAATTATTAATAAATATTACGTAAATATTTATAAATAAATTAACTATTATTTCAAATTTCTCGAAAATATAGATAATTAATTTCGATACTATTATTTTTTTTTTTTTTTACGTAATATATAATTTTATAAAATAATATATTCTTTTATTTAAACTTAATATATAATATATAACGTTGTTTATTACAAAAAAGTTATATAAAATATTTAATAATACGTAAAATATAATATAAAATATAATAAGCTATATAAATATTAAGGACCTATAGGCATATTTTTAACTTTAAATTAATCTTAAAGCACAATTATTAAAAGGGCGCTTTATGCAAACTACTTAACTTAATTTAAAAAGCACTACGTACTATAAAAGTCTTTACGTTTACTAGTGATTACGCTATTTTAGTGCTATAGATTAAAATTTAACATAAAGCTTGACTGCCTTATAAATTATGCCTATACTTAGTAACCCCCCTGCGCCTTAAAGTAGCTAGCATGGCTAGCGTGGCAAATGCTAACAAGCTTCGATATAATGCGACCTGCTGAATAAAATTCTATATAAAAATTTTCTATTTCTGAATTTTGAAAAATTTTAATATTATATTTATATATACGATAAAGAACTTAAAGCAAACTTTAAATATAAAATATAATTAAATTTCCTCGAATTTCTTAGTTTTTAATTATTTTTTATTTCAAAATATTTATGAATAGCCGGCCTATATCGACGTAATGTTATTTTTGCTTATTTAAGTTTTTAAATTCGACTTTAAATAAATAAAAACTCGAATATAAAAACTCGAATCTAAATATCACTATTTTATATACTTTTTTAAATATTTATTTATAATAAAAACGGAAATAATAGTATCTAATTTTATTTTATAAATATAAATACTAATTATTTAAGCTATAATAATAAAAATGCTTCGTTTTTTTAAAACTATTTGTAATAATACGAAAATTATTTATTTAATATATTATAAAACAAAAAAACGCAATAATAATAAAAACAAAAATATTATAAAACACCTCTCTAATTATATAAAAACTGCTAAGTTTAAAAAAAATATAAATTAATTAATTATAGCCTAAATATTATAAAAATTTCGTCGACTATAATATAAAATAATAATTATAAAAAAAAATAAACGTATTTTAAAATAAAATTCTAGCTATATAATATTTTTATAACTAGCTATAACGAAAAAAACAAAAATATCCTATATTATATAGCGATTTTATCGATAAAAAATTAGAAAAAAGAAAAAAAAAGTATAACTACTACGTAACTAATATTCGAAATATTTAAAATTTCTAGCTAAAGTTTTTAAATAATTATAACTATAATTATAATTTTAAATTGCCTAAATATTGGTTAAGTAAAAAATAAGTAATAAAATAGAAAAAAAAAATAAACTTTAAAAAAGTCGTAAAAAAAAGATAAAAACGTTAATTTAGCTTTATATTTAACTTTTTTTAGTTAATTATAAATAATTTTATATAATAGGCAAAAAAATTAAATATTTAAAATCTAAATATACTAAAATACAAAACGTTTAATAAAAAAAATAATAGCAAAGTCTTAAAATGCTATTAAAAAAAAAAACGATAACAATATTAATAATAATAGTTTTTTTATTTAAATATATAGTTTATATTTTAAATCTGTAGCTTATTAATAATATATTAGTATTTTATTTATTTATTTTTTAATATTTATAATTTTTTTTAAAAATAATTTTATAAAAACTAATCTAATATTAGTAGTAAAATTAACGATATTTATATATTTAAATATATTTTAAAATTAATATTTAATATAATTAAATCTAAACTTTATTATTATTATTTTATAAATATAAATTTTGCTTAAATTTAAATTATATATAATAAATATTTATTAAAAGTTTTAATAGCTAAGTTTATAATAAATAATAAATCTATTATTAAATTTTTTATTCTTTTTTTAAAATATAGGCTTATATATCCGGCTATTTATTATATAATATTTAAATATAATATATATAATAACTATTCTATATATTTATATTAAAAGCTCTATTTTTAAATATTAAACAATTTAAAAATATATTTTTAATATAATTTATATCTAATTTATATTACCTAAATTTTATTGTATTTTTTATTTTTTAATCTTTTAAGCCTAATATATTAAAAAACATTAAATAATTATTCGATTTTAATATAAATAAACATTAATATTTATTTAAAAAATAAAAAGCAATTTAGTATAAATAGAAATAATTATAAATAAAAATATTTAACTAAATATAAATAAAAACCTATATATTTTTAATATATTTATAAATAGTAAAAAATAAAACTATATACTAAAACAAAATATCCAAAAATAAATAGTTAAGTTATAATAAAATTTGCCAAAAATAAACTTTTCCTCAACTGCTTACAAAAAAGTTTAGCAAAAAAAAACCTAAAATACTATTAATATATAAAATATAATATATAAATTTACTTAAATATAAATTATATAATAAAAAATATATTAAATATATGCTTTAGTATATAATTTTGTTTTAAAAACGACTATTACGAAAATCTTCTTCTTAATTGTTTATAAAAAAGAACCTTTCAATTCTAACGCATTTATTTACTATTTTAGTTACATTTTCCGCTTTTCGGAAAAAACCTATTACTTTATTTACTAAAAACTTAATATAAATCCGCTTTTTTATTTGTTCTATTTTATTTTTTATTACTATTAAATATTATAATATTATATACTGCCTTAATATACAACGTTAGTAATTAATATAATCTAAAATATTAATAATAAAATTTAAGCCTAAAAATCAAAGATTAACAAATTAAACGTCAACCGCAAAACCTTGCAGAAAAAAACCCAAAACTAACGTCTAGTTGCTATATATAAAAAAGATCTAATAAGCAAACTTTTAAATAAAAAACTAACTAAAGCTCGAATAAATATTTCAATAGAAAATCTTTATTTTACGAGCTAGCTATTAATATTTATTTTAAATATAAAAAATGTAAAAATATAATCGCGTTCGTAATTAAAATTTTAAACTTTTCTAATTTTATCGATATTATAAAAATAACTACTAAAACCGATACTATTAATAATTATTTATTTTTTTTCTAGCTGTAAGCTTTTTAAAATCGTATTTTTAATCTTAATCTCCGTTTTATTATAAATCTACGCTGTTTTTTTTAAAAAAAATCAATAACTTATATAATATAATAATTAACAATAATATAAATATAAATAAAAACAATAATAATAATAAATAGTTTGCCGAAATTTTAGAAATATTCCGTAAATTTTACTACCGAATTAGTCCTTTTACTATAATCGACTTATAAACTATATATTTTAAATTTATAACGTAATTTATTATATAATAAATAGATAGATTATTTTCTCTTAACTAGTAATTTTAAAAATAATAAAATAAACTAATTAAAACAGCTGCTATAATATACTTTTATTTATTTAACAAAAAGTTATAGATTTGATTAAAAGTTTAAATAAATATACTTCCCGGTATTATAAAAATATAAAAAAATTAGGCCAATAATTAATATTTATTATTTAAAAACCAGATATAAAAACAAAAATACTATTTATTTTCGTTTATTATCGTTATAAATTAGAAAATTCTTCTATTATATATTAAAAACAATACTATTCTATTAATATTATTTAAGTCAAAAAATATTTTTATTATAGCATTTTTTAGTATATATATATATATTAATATTTTGCTTTAAATAAAATAAATTATTAATTATAATAATAATAATAATAAAATATTAATATCGTTTTTATTAATAATAAAAAGAACAAAAATATAAAAAATAAAAAAGTAAAAAACAAAAATATAGAATAAAAATAAATCAAAATATAAAATAAAATCTAGAAATTAACTCAGAAATTAAAAAATAATATAATATTAAAAATAATAAAATAAACTAAAAATATAAAATAAACTAAAAGTATAAAAAATAAAAATATATTAATATAAAAAAAAAAAAACAAAATAATCGTCGGTGTTTTTATATATATTTTGGACCTTTAAAAATATATATAGGACTACCTAATTTCTAAGTAAAATTATCGCTTTTATTTTTAGCTCCGAGAGCTTATATTTTAGGAAAAAAAAAGCAAAAATAAGACTTTTTAATTAAAAAAATAATATCTAAAAAAAAAAAAAAAGCTATAAGCTTAAAAAATAAACTATTAAATAAACTAAAAATATAAAAAATAGTATAAATAGAAGTAACTCTATTTTAAAGGTTAAAGTTAAAGTTTAAGGTAGTATTTTTTTAATATATCTAGTATAAAAAGTTAAAAAATCGTTATTATTATATAACTAAAAACGATTTAAATAAATAATATTTAAAAAATTATAGTTACAATTTATAGTCTATAAAAAAAGTTTTATAATATTGCCGTAAATAAAACTTTAAAAAAAAGCTATAAATATTAAAACTAAAACTTAATTTATTTTTATACTTTAGTTAACTATTTATATAGAAAGGTTTTATATATATTATAATAATTATAGTAAAATTTAATTCGTATAAACGCTATTATATAAAAGTAACTCGGTAATATCGGAAAGCTTTTATAATATATTAAATTTATATATAAAAATAGATTTAAAAATATTTATAAAATATATGCTTTATTTTATCTATAGTTAATTATATAAATAGTAGTATTATTATTTTATATAACGGCTTTAAAAATATTTTGTCCTAGTTTTTAGTATTATATATAGAAAATTGGAGCAGTTATATTAGTAAAAACTAAAATTCGGTAATTGTTATTAAAAATTGTTTTATAATAATTTAACTAGCTTAATTAAAAAATTATTTCGCCGACGTTTTTATTATATTTTAAAAAGCTACCTATTTTCCGTAATTTTGCTTTGTTTTAATATAATATATTCTGCTTTTTAACCTTATTTTTTATTGCTATTTAGAAAAGATTTTATTAGCTTTGGCTTAATTTTGTTTATAATATTTAATTTAGATAAAATATAACTGCTTGTTTATTATTAAAATAGCCGAGTCGATATATTTATAATTAATAGTTAATATAAAAATAATTCTTTTAAGTTTTGAAAATTAGCCTAAATAACGACTAATATTAATATAAAAAAATATATATTCAATAAAACAACTAGTATATTTATATTATAAATATAATAAAAAAATTCTACAATAAATACTATTAAATAGGTTTTATTTATAACTATTAAAATAATTAACTACGTATTTAGATAAATTTTTAATAAAATACAAATTATATAAACAGAAATAGGCAATAAAAAGAAATAGTATATTAAAAATATAATAATATTAATATATTTTTTCCTTATCCGTTACGTAATTCGAAATAGTAGAAAATCGAATTGCAATATTATCAATATTACTAACTAAATATATATTACTATAGTTATTTTTGCTATAATAACCTTTTTTACGCTACTAATAAATAAGCTTCAAAATAATGTAGTAATTTTAAAAACTACAGCTTTCAAAATTTAAAATAACGTTTTAGCTTTTTAAAAAAATTATTATTATATATACTTTTTTTGCGCCGTTTTATAATATAACGTAAAATATAATTTTTATATTATATTTAAATTTAATATTTCCGTCGACAGCTAAGCAAATTTATAATATAACGATTTAAATTTGGCAATATTAATTAAAGTAAAATTTTTTTAAAAATAGCAAAAGAAATTTATTAATATAATCTATACGACTTTACGCGTTTTTAAAGACCTAGTTTTTAAAATGCTATATTATTAAAAAATATTAGCAAAAAGAGCTTTATATAACTATTTATATTAATATAAAAAAATAAAACAATATTAATCGCCTAAAAGACCAAAAGCGTAAATTTTAAAATACCTATATTATAGCAAATTCGATATTATTATAATAATCGAAAATCGGTACTATTATATATAGTTATAAAAAATCTACAAAACCCGATATTTTTGTTAATAATAAAAATAAACTATTTAATAAATTAACTAAATATAATTTAGAATTTTATTATAAATATATAATATTGCCGAAATATTAATAAAAGTATATTTTAAATATTTACTTTTTTTTACTAAATATTTTAATAATTAAACGTAGTAAATTTCGTTATTATTGCCGTTATTTTTATACGTTTATAAAAAAAAAGCGATTATTATATACTTTTTTTCGGCTAGGCGTATTTTTTCGATATACTAACTTTTTGATCGTTTATTTATTTTTTTTTAATAACCTATATATTTTTTTGCAAAAACCTAGCTTTGCCGCAGCTTATAAGCCGAGGAATAAGAGGAAAAAAAGAAAAAAAAAAGAAAAAAAAAACCCCTCCAAATAAAAAGCCAATATCGGTCGATTTAATAATATTATATATTTATTAAATATATACCGATTATGATAGTTTACAAAATAATCTACAAGCCGTTGGAAGATTTTTGGCAGCAGTTTAAAGTTTAGCAATTAAGTAACGCCTAAGAAAAGAGCTAGTCCTCTCTTTCTTAAATTAAAAGATAAAATAACCATAAAAACGGATTTAGCCACTTTAAAAATTTTAAAATAGAAAAGAAAAAAAAAAAAACAAAACTCTAAAACTTGTTTATATTTATAAAAATAGAGCTATTATATTAAGTTTACTAATAATATATATAATAAACCGTATCTTAATATTATATTAATTAAAGCCGATATATTAAAAAAACTTACTAACGAAATCGAAAAAAAAAGATTATTTAAAAATTAGATATATAAACAAAATAATATTGTTTTTAAAAAATATTACTAACGTAGCTATAAAATTTATACCTTTTTTAAAATTTACAATATTTAAAAATAATCTGTTAATAAAAATATTATTTATATATATACTATTTTAAATATATTTAATTATAAAATAAATTTAAAAAACGCCTCAATTTAAATTATTATAAAATATTAAAAATAAAATTTCGAAATAAATAGTTATATAAATCGCTACTTAATATTTAAAAAAGCTAAAATATAGATATTAATTATACTAAATTATTGCTAATATCTATTTTAACTTAACGCTAATATTTTATTTAAATAAACATTTTTACCTAAATCTCAATTTAAACCTAAACTTACTTACCGACTAGTTATTAATTTAATAACCAATAAATAATAATAAATAGATAAAAAGCAGATCTAATAATAAAATATATTAATATTAGCCAATTTTAACTTAGTAAATATTAACTATAATTGCAAAAAATAAGCCACGATTCCATCCCACTAGCAATTATGCAGTATAAGTAGAATTAACAAACTTCTAACACCCTATGGACCAAGTGGCAAGCGGTATAAAAAAAAAATAGCACACTTCTACTAACATTACTACTTTTCGCGTCGCTTTATATAACCATACTTTAAGCTTAAATTTAGTTTTTTTAAAAAATAATAATTAAATAGTATTTTAATTCTATTTAGTTCAATATTCAATAAATTAAGCTTTATATTATAGTTATATTAAGTATTTTTACAAAAAGATATATTAAAAATATATCAATTTTTTGTTCTACCGTTTAAATAATATAAAAAATTAGTAAGCAAAAAATCGGAAAACGGAGCTTCCAATTGTTAATATTATATTATATTCTAACCTAGCTCAGACCGAAATAAATATAATTAATTATTAATTAAATTAAACGCTAACTAAATTATATTAAATTATTTTAACTAGCAATATTATGCAGTTAGCTTTAATTTCGATTTTAATATAATTTATATATTTTTATCTTAATACCTAAAATAGCTTTAATAAAAAGGCTTAATTTAGTTTTATATATTAATCCTCTCGAAACTACTGTAATTTTCCCGCTATTTACTACTTTTTTTATTTTATTTATTATAAAACGTTTCCTTTACTATATTTCCCAAATTTCCGTATCTTCCAGAAAATTTCAGCCTATTATATAAATCTTCTTATTAACGTCCAGAAAAAACTCCGGCCCGGCAAATAAAAAGCTATTTACTACTACGTTTTATATAATTTGCATAATCCCTTTTTTTTTATAATTTATTTTTAAAAATATCGTATTTTTCCAATATCGCAACTTATATTGCGTTATTGCTAATATTTATATCAATACTAAAAAATCTCTTGCCGAGGTTTTTATACTTTTTTAATATTATTTTCGTAAAATTGCTAGTTCGTATTAATATTATAAATATTACAAAACTGCTATACTAGTTGTTTAAAAGGTATATATTAGGTATTAAAAATTATTCTATAAATATAAATAAATCGACTTTCGGCCGCGCCAAATCGTAAATAAAATTGTCGAAAATTTACGTTAAATTATCAAAAAAAGCGGTTCTACAATCTATACTAGTTATAGTTAAATTATTTTTGCTATTATAAAAATAATTTAAAAAAATTTTATAAATTTAAAATCGGGATAATAACCTAAAATCAAAGTATAGGTCCAAAAAATTTCTAAACTACCGACAAAACTATAAAACTATTTAATTATAGCTAGTATATTTAATAGTTTCGTTATTAATAAATAAAAAAATACTAAAGCAAAAGGTCAAATTCTAGCTAATAAAAAAATAATAGCTATAGTACTAATATTTTTTAAAAAATTACTTTTTCTATAAAATATTTTTTACGCTATATTATTATTATTAAATAAATAAATAGATAATAAACTTTTTTTATAACTATTAGTTTTATTAATATTTTCGTTTTTAATAATATTTATTTATTTTAAATTTTATTTTTTCCGTAAAATAAAAACTACTCGAATAATATATTATTTCTAGTATAAATTTTAAAAATAGTTTTCCTTAAACTACTATAAGTCGATTTACTATATCTAATTTTTAATTTCTTTTAGCATATTTATAATTATAATTATTTTTAGCTATTTTAATAATATATTTTTTTATTTATTTATATTATAATTAAAAAAATTATATTTTATAACTAAAAAAAAAAAAAGCTTACAAATATTTCTATCGTATCTTGTTTTTATTTAATATTAACGTCGAATAATAAAAATAAATATTTATCGAGCTATTTATCGAAATTATACTTATTCGAAAAAAATCGGCTCCGCTATTTATTTAACGTTATATTAAATTTATCTAAAACCGAAAAAACTATTAATATTTATTTATTAAATAATATTATTTAACTACTATATAAACTAAATATTACGTCTATTATTTAATATAATCGATTAATACTTAAAAAATAAAAATCTAAATAAAATAACGTTTAATAAAATCTACAGTTAACTATCGGAAAATATATATTTTAAAAAAAAAGTATAAAAATGGAACAATTAATAAAAACTACTTTTACGCCTAAAATACCTGCCTAATTCGGTAAAAGAAAAAATTAAAACCAATTTTTAATAAACCGAACTAGCTAACTTAATTTATTTTATTTTAACCTACATCGATCTAAATCGAAATATATTTTATTATTTTAATTAATTAACCATTATTTTAAATAAAACGTCTATTAAAGTCGGCAAAAAAAAAAAAAATAACATATTTACTTTAAATAAACTAATTTAGTTAATTTATTTTAATTTACGTTAATTTATATTAATCTAAATTAAAGCATATTTTGTAATTTTGTTAAATAAACCGTTGTTTTAAATTAGCTTAATTTATTATTTAATTAATTCTATGTCAAGCTTTTTTCTTTTCTACCTTCTTTTTTTTTATTTAAATTACGTTAATAATTATATTATAATTAAAATTTTTAATTTTTTTTAATTTATATTTATATTAAATCTTTCTATATTGAAAATTTTATTTATATAAAATAAACCTACTCGAATTACTAAATATACTATTTAGTAAAATAAATAATAATAATAAAACTATTATTATTTAATACTAAAATAATTATAATTTAGTATTTTAAAAACGCCTTTTTAACTTTAATTTTTTCTAATTTAATATCAAAAATAATACTAAAAAATAAACCGGTAAAATATAAAAAAATTCATAATATAGCAATATTTTATACTAGCTTATTTTTTTAATATTATTACTAATAATTATTTTATATTAATTTAAACTTTATAATTTTAAAAATTTAGCCTATAATAATAAACTAACGCTATTTAGCAAAAATACTTTTTTTTTCCCTAATATTAATAAGTTTTTCGACGAAATTTTTAAAAAAAAAACAAAAATAGCTATATCATAATATTATAAAAGCCGTTAATAAAATATCGATAATATATTATTTAGTCTAGTAAAAGTTTAGTTTTATATTAGATTTATATTTTATTAATATTATCGATAGCTTGCTTTTTAATATATATATAAAAATTGTTGTATTAGTTAAATAAATATTATAAGACGCTTTTATATTTTCGAAAAAATTAGTATTTACCGAAAAAAGCATAAAATAAGCTTTAAATGTAATTTATATAATCAAAATTTACGATTTATTTACGGCATTATTTATTATATTAACTAACTTATTTCTATTAAAAAATAGCATAAACAGCAGTTTTAATATAAAATTTATTATTTATATTTAATAATAATTTACGAAGCTAAAAAATAAAAATAAAATTAAAACTTAATTATAATATATATTTATCTTCGTTAATAAAAAAAAAAGCAGCCAATTTATTGTATAAATATTTATAATAAATAAAATATATTAAATAACTATTAAATAATACGATTTAATTATATTTTAATTATTTAATAAATAAAAGTTTTCGAATAAAATTATATATATTTTATATAATAAAAATCAGCATACTATTAACTTTTATTAATTTAAAACTTTAATTTTACCTAGTATTGATATATATTAATAATATAATTAAGTTAATATAAAAATCGTTAGCCGCTATATAATAATATTATAATATTTTAAAAATCAAAATATTAGTAAAACTATTAAGTAGCGCGGAAATTTTGTTTTAAAGCTATAATAATTTATAATATAATAAACGCCTAGGTTTCAAAAAACTACGTCCTAAAATTAAAAAACTAATAGAAAATTATAAAAATCTGGTCTAAAAAATAGATATATTTTTTAAAATATACAATTTATAATATAATAAAAACGTATATTTTAAATTTAAAAACTTTCGATAAATAATTTTATCTAAAAAAACCAACCTCTTTAATTATTTAAAAATGTAGTAGTTATTTTGCTAAATTTAATATATTATATAAATCTATTTCCCTTTTAAAGCTTATTTTTAAACTTGTTTTAACTATTATTATTAATATATAACTATATAATATTACTTTTTTTTTTATATAGTTAGTAAAAAAATAAATATTTAATATTTAGTAATCCTAGTTTTTTTTAAAATCTATTTGTTAATATTGCCTTATATTTTGCTAAAAATAAGCTAATTTGAAAATATTAAATTGTAGTAGTCTATTTTTTTAAATATTATTTTAATAGTAATATATTTTTTTTTAGGCTTTTATATTTTTTAAATAGCTTTTATTAATTAAAAATAATTTTAGTAAATTTAAATAAAATTAGAAACTTTATCGATATTTAGAAAAATTTACAATCTATTATATAGTATAAAAATTTAAAAAAAAATATATATTATATAAATTATTTATTAGCTATTATTTAATATAAAAACTATCTAAATAATATTAAATATTTTATATAGCAAATAATTATTTTATTAGAAAATATAAAACAATCGCTAAAAAATAAAAACCGAAAAATATCGTTAATAAAAAGAATAATTTAATATTTAAATATATATATAACTAGTTTAGCTATATAATAGCAAAATAGACAATATTTTGCTATTGCCGACTTTTGTAAATTAATAGTTAGTTTATTTTAAAATTAACAAGCTGTTGTTATTATTTATTTTAATTTATAATATTTTAATTTACTATAGCTAATATATTTTCGGCAAAAATTATATAACCGATATAATATTTAATTTACCCGATTTCTACAATTTAGTATAAGTTTTAATAAAAAACCTATTTACTTAAATCGAAAAAAAATATAATAAATAATATACTAAACCTACTTTTATTAATTATATTTATTATTATAATAAAATATAAACGTATATTTGCCGAAATTTAAATCGATTTTTATTACATTTTTTTACCTTCTTTTTCGCTATTGCGTTATTTTTGTTATACTTTTTTTATATATATAAACTAGTAAAATCTATTTCTATATATAATATATCTATTTTTATAATTGTCGCTATATTTCTAACTTTTACTAATAATTCCAAAATATGCGCCTCTTCGATTAAATATAATAATATAAATATATTAACAGTTTTGATCTTTGCTATACTAAATAATTATAGCACAATTTTTACTATAAATATAGAAAAAACTATAATTATTAAACTTTTTATAGCTATGTTAACTAATACGACTTAAACTAAATTTTTTAATTTCTTTTACCGTTATTTTTACTATCTATATAATAACTATAGTAAAAAACGAATATATATAACTACTAAATATAAAATAAACGTTATATATAATATATAATATGCCCTTTTTTTTTGCTAAATTTACTATAACTATTAAAACTAATCTATTAATAAATAATATAGTAATAGTTTTATAATATTTATTTTGTAACTAGGCATATTTTAAAAGCTAAGTTTTTTATATATTTTTTTAAAGCTAACTATCGTTATAATTTTAAGCTCTAGTTATTAAACTCTATTTATATATTTTTATAGCGCTGCGTTTTTTTTTTTTTATATTAGAGGCTTTTATTTAATACTATTTATAGAAATTTTCGTCGATTGCTAGCTTTTTTTAATTTATATACTATAATTATTGCTATTGCTTTTTTTTTTTTTTTAACAATAAAACTACGTATTTATAACTCGGCTCGCAACTTTTTATAATAGCTTTCGAATTTCCGAATCTTTTTTTCGAAATGTTAGGTTTTAGTTTTTTAGCTTATTTTTTTAATATTATTAAATATATTTATCGTTTCGATTTAAACTATAAAATCTTTAAAACGTATTGGTTTAATTTTTATTTCGACCTAAAAAATCTACTTTTTTATTACGTTAAATATTATAGATGTTTTTTTATTATTAAACTTTACAAGTTTTTAACTAAATAAACTAAAAATATAAAAAGCTATATCAAAAGCTAAGCTATTAGTTTTTATATAACGTTAATATAGTAAAACGATTTTTATAGATAAGCCGTTTTATAATAGATTAAAGCTTATTTATATAATCGGAGAAATTGTAATAATAACTTTTAGTAACACGTCTATATTTGCGTTTATAATATCGGCCAATTTAATAGCGTATTATAATAAATTAAGGGAAAAAATATATATATTAGTAATATTTCGATATAGGAATAGATTTTTAAAAGAATAAATATTTATAAAAATAGATCTTTATAAAAATAAATATCTATAAAAATAGTAATATATAATAGGTCAATAATATACGTAGAAAATAGCGGTATTTTATTTTATAAATCGGCTATAATTAATTAAGTACTAGTTTTAAAAATATTGGTCCTAAAAGCTCTAGTTTAAAAAGCAGTCTTATTACTTATAAGCCAATTTTTTAAGCTTTAACAAGAGGGTTTTTATTCTTTTTAGTATATAGACTATATATTTTTTAGTATTTAGTAATAAAAAATGTATAAAAAATATACTATTTTTATATTATAAAAACCGTTATTTTAGGCTTTTATATAACAATTTAGTAATTTTGTTTAAAATCTAGATTATTTAAAATTAACTATCGTTTCGAAAGTATTTTTAAAATATTTTTTTAACTTTTTTATAATATTTTTATTATACTTTAATATTATTTAGAGATTATTTTTTAAGTATTTTTAGAATATTTTTAAAGTACGTAGTTTTTTTTTATTTTTAACCCGGCCGGATTGTTATTGTTTTTTGAAAAGTTTAGTTTTTTTAACTTTTATCTTTTTTTATTTTGCATTTTTTTTTTTTTATTTGCGATCTTTTTTATAAAGTAATAGAATATTTTTCGATATATTTTTATGCCGGCAATTTTAGGTTTTACGTCGGTTTTAGGATTAGGTCGACAATTAGTAAAAAAGATCGAGACTAATGTATATTATTTTCGATATTACGTTTAATATATTTATTTTATAGAATCGATTCGAGTTTTAAAATTTAAAAAAAAAAGCGACGTAAAACGATATAGATTATAATAATATTAGTATAAATTAAGATTATATTATTATAGTTTATAATAACGATTATATTAATATAGATATAGTTTAAAGCGTTTTAAAATTAGCCTATTTTAGAAAAAGCATTAAGCAAAGTTTAAGTAGAAATAACGATTAGGTAAATAGTTATAAATTTGAATTTAACGACAACGAGAATAATTTTTTTAAAAACTTTAAATGTTACTATAATAAGCGTAATAATATAAAAATTAATAATAGTTACATAAAAAATATTAGTAAAATAGTAATAAATTTATATAAACGAAATAATACTAAAAAATAAATTAATAATAAAAAATAAATCGATAATAGTTACTAAAAAAAAAAAAGTTAATAATAAAAAAAAAATTAATAACGATTATAATAAAAAAACAATCGATAACGAAAAAAAAATTAATAACGATTATAACAAAAAAAAAGGCAATAACTAAAAAAAAGCTAACGTTAAAAAATAATATAAAAATAGCAAAGCCGACTTCGAAGATCGAAGCTATTATTAAACTTTTTTAGATATAGACAAAACCGCTATTTTTAAAGAAATAATATTAATATATATTACCGAGAAGCGGGAAATTTTAAATATTAAAGTCGACGAAAATAAATAGCTCGTTAATTAATGTATTACTTTTATTTAATTTAACGACGTTAAATAAAAAAATATTTAAAAAGTTTGCACATTTTTATAGTATTTATATAATAAATATATTATTAAAATAATATTTTTTATCTACGAATGTTTTTTTGTTTTAGTGTTTACTACTATTTTAGTTTATATAATTTAATAGCGTTTTTCCGCTAGTGCTTATATAGCTTGCCGTATTTAGGTTTAATGTTGTAATTACAATTGTTTTGTTTTATTTTTTGTTTTTAATATAATAGCTTAGTATATAAAAATCCGCGTTTTTATTTAATAATAAACGAAAAAAGAAGAAAAACGGTAAAACAAAAAGAAAATAGCATAAATTAACGCTACTAATCGATATATAGTTATTTTATATATAATATAAATTAATTATAAAAATAATATATAGATTTTGCCTAAAATTTATATAGTTACTAAAGCTTAAATTTAAAAGTTTCGGTTAACTAAAAGCTCTATATTTTTTCTATATTTTTTTAATAGAAAATAATTCTAGAAAACCTTTCTAAATAGATATATATAAATCTTCTTATTTTTGTTATAATTATATATTATTAATATTATTTATTTTATATATTTTAACTAAATATTTATTATTTATTTTTATTATATATTATTTTTTTCTATTACTAATTATTTTTGTTTATTATTTTAATTACCTATCGTTTATCGTTGCTATTGTTATTATTGTTTTTAATTTAGTTTTACGATCTAAATTATAAAAAGCTATTAATTTATAGCTTTTATAGTAATAATAAAAATATATAATAAATAGTAAAAATAAACAATAATAAATATAAAAATAAGTTTTTATAATTGTTTATTATTTCTAAAAATATATATATAATAATATTAAAATTAAAGGCAATAATTAATAGTAATAATTAAAAAAGCTAATATTTCTAAAAATAAGTAGCTAATATTTAATAATATAGTTTTGATTTTAATACCGCAATAGCTTAGCTATAAAAATAAGGTATATAAATTTATTTATTATTATTATAAATATCGAAATTATAATCTCGTTTAAGCTGCTATTTTCTGCATATTTTATATTTAAAATAGGCAAAATAGTAATATCCTAAGATCCCCTTTTTTTAAATAAAACCATTTACGTAAAACGAACTATAATTTATTATACTTTGGATACTCCGTTTAGCTATATATTTTCTATTTATTAATCGTTATAATAATAAATAGTCTAGTTCTAGTTAACTATAGTAATTTTTAAATGCTGGCGTAGAAATAAAAAATATCCCTTAAGCTTTTTCTTAATATTTACGGCTACCAAGATATATAAAAATAAAATATATTAAAACAGTTATTTAGTCGTTAGTTAGTAAAGTTTCGGCGGTTAATTTTAAACAAGAGAATATTTATTTCTATAATATAAATACAAATAGGTACAAATAATCCTAGTTTTATTTTAAATTTCCGGCTAATAGTTTTATTGGAGTAAATTCGCTATCGACTATTACTAATATCTCTATTTTAATTTTTATTATTATTATTACTATTATTAATTATTATTATTATTTTTATTATTTTTATTATTTTTATTATTTTTATTATTATTTTCGTCGTTTTCGTTTTTAATAATATTTTAGAGATACGTAAAGTTTATATTTCTATTTATATTTCCGTTTAATATTTCTAACGCTTTTTAAAGTTTTAAAAAGTAGTATTTAAAATACCGGTATATAAAGCGGTTTAATATTTTTAATAATATTTTTATATAGCTATTTTTTAAATATAAAAAGTTCTTGTATATATTTTATTTAAATTTACTAACTTATTAGTTAAATTATTTCTAAATATTAACGTATAACTAGCAAAATTTGCGCTAATTTTTATATATATATTATATTATATACAAATTTATTTTAATATTATAAAGGTATAACGTATAATTATGCTGCTATAAAATATCGGTATAAAAAGTTCGTTTTAGGGGTAAAAAGTAATATTTTAATACTTAATTACGGTTCGTTATTTTTGATATTTTTTTTTATATCTATATTATAGCTATTTTAATTTCGGGTATTAAATATTTTACTTTACCTATTTATTAATTTTATTAATATTTACGATAAATCGACTTTAAAAAATAACATTTTACTTTATCGAAAAAAAACCAAGCTATATATTATGCTATTAATACCGAACTGACCGAAATGGTGGTCTTATTATAAAGGGAAGCTATTATAATATTAAAATTTAATAATAAATTAAATAAAATTATTATAAAAAAAAGAAGATTTTTTTTATATTTAAAAATTATTTTGCAATACTTTTCTGTACGTTTTGGGTTTTTAAATGGGAATATCTCTTTAAGATTTAAACAGAACGCTTTATAAAATAACTAGTATAACCTTGCTATAATATCGAGAAACTAATCTATTAAAAAGATTATCGAAACGGCTCGTAGCTTTTTAGAAATTCCAAGATATAGAAATAGATAGTAATTAAACGTATATATTTTTTTAAAAACGAAGTAATATTTCGGATATAGATATTTATTTTCTATAAATTAAAATAGATCGCTATTTTATATTTATTAACAATTAGTAATATATTTTTTACACTTTTCTCTAAAAATAAATCTATTTTATTTACAAAAATATAATAAAAAAGAAAAACACTAAGCTTTATATCGTAGCAAAGTATTATTTTCGAAACTATCGTTATTATAACGTAGGTATTTAAATAAATTGCTAAATAGATTACGTTAATACGTAAATCTTAACTAGTCGAGCTATAAATAAAATATATAATAGTAAATTTGTAGCTTAGATTCGGTATTAAAATATAAATTATAATCTAGGTATTAATAAAAGTTAATACTGCTGGTTTAACTAGTATTGTATATGCTAAAATAGTAGATTAATTTAGTAAAGCATTTAAAATATAAAAGGCATCGATAATTTCCAGTATATGTTTAGAAATATCGAAATATTGCTTTATCTATAGTAAATCGTTTTATAATATATAATAAAAACGAAAAATATATATTTTTAAACTAACCAGGTTTCTTGTTAAATAGAAAAAAAATAGTTACGTCTTTTTTTGTAAAATAAATAAAATATTTATAATCGACGTTAAGACTAAAAATACTAATAAAAGGCAGCTTAATAGCGGTTTTAATAAGGCGGTAATGGCTATAAATAGCTATTAATAGGTTGGAGGCGCTAAGGCTATGTAACTTATTCTGCTACGCTTTATAAGTACGTAAATCGCGGGATATTTTAAAACCGTAAGATATTTATTATTTTATTATAATAATTAAATAAATAAAATAGTTATATATATAATTTAAATTTTATTATTTTTAATACTTTGTAAATAATATTTTAAAGTTAAGTTTTTTTAACTAAATATTTTATTTATTTAATTATAAATATATAAAAATAAAGAAAAATTTAAAATTAAACATAAAATTTTAAAATTAAACTATTAATAAAAATTAAAATAAAACAATTTATAATAAAAAATTTAAAGTTTTTTATTAAATTAAAAATAAGTTTATAGCTATTTTATTTATTTAATTATTTAAAAAAACTATTGTTTTTTTTAATAAAAATTTTTTTTTTAAAAATTAAATAAGTAAAGCTTTATAAAAAATTTAAAATATTTATTAAATATAGTTTTATTTATGTTTAAATAAATAAAATAGCTATAATAAAATTTTTAATTTTATAATTTTTTTTATTTTTTATAGTATTTTATTTTTATTAAAGTTTTTTATAATAATAATTTAAATTAATTTAAAAAAATAAATAAAATTAAATATAATATTATTAAAAATAAAAAGAAATATTATATATATTAAATTTAAAAAAAAACTATTTTTTTTTTATTTTAAAAAATAAAAATAAAATTATAAAAAATTTTATATATTAATATTATATAATTTAAAAATATTATTAATATATTTATATTTTTTTAATATTTTATATTTTATATAATTAATTTAAAAAAATAATTTTAAATTTAATTTTTTATAAATTATTTTTATTTTCATTTTTTTTATAATATTTATTTAAATTTAAATTTATATTTTATTTTATTTATTTAATTATTTAAATTAATAACAAATGTCCCAAAGGTTTTAAGTATCTCGCGGTTTATATACTTATAAAGCGTAGTGGAGTGGGTTGTATGGCTTGGCACTATAACCTATTAATATAGCAGCTTTAATGATAGAAAGGTAATAAGCTATAAGCGATTGTGTGGGGATCTTGTTTAATTGTGTACTTCGTACCTTAGTTATTGAATTTTTTTGGAAATATCCTAGCAAAGGTTTTTAAAGTCCTATTTATTCTATATTACCTACTTTAAACAGCTTATCTCCTTTTTGAACTATTATTATTTATATATATTTTGTAACTTAAATATTAGTTGTTAAGTTAAATTTAGTTTTATGTTTTATAATAGTTATAGATGCGGTATATTTAGTAAGTTTTTTTTAATAAATATTTATATCGATAAATGCTAATTTTTTGGTGTTTTAGTATATTTTTTACGACTTTATTTGTTTTAGTTTAAAAAATAGAGTTAAGCTTTTTAATAATAGCTATTTTGCCTATTTAAAAAACTTTAAGGCGTTAGCTATATTTTTAATTTTTATTTAGAAAAATAACGGTTAATTTTATTTAATTATACTTAGTATTAATATAATTAAAGCAATACAACTATTGGTAAATTTAAATAATACTAAAATTTTATCGATATTTTAACAATTATAAGATATATTTTAGCCTAATTATGTTTAAACTAATATTAATAGCTAGCTTAAATATAATTTCTAAAATAGCAAATTCTTTAAGTAGTAATAAAATGTTCGTTTTTTTGATTAAAATTTGCGAATTATCTATATTTTTTATTCCTTAGCTATATAAAAAAACGAAATATTTAGAAAAACGTTTCGATAACTTTACTATATTTTTTTTATAAATATAATAAAATAAGTTTCTAGCTATTAGATCTATATATTTCTTCTAATATGCTGCGTTTTTTATAACCTGGATTTTTTTTTAGAAAATAAAAAAAAATTAAAGCAAATTTTAACAGATATTTAGAAATTAAAATATAAATTAGTTAAAAAAGCTATTTTTAAATTTATATTTAAACTAACTAAACAATTTATATAGTTTCGAAAAAAATATAACGAATTTAACTAATTAATTAACTAAAGTTTCGAAACTTAGGTCGATTTAGCTTTAATATAAATTACGTTGGAATATAATTATAAAAAAGCGTAGTATATTTTTAAATTTCTACTTTAAAGTTTAAAAATAGCTAGTTATAGGTATATTAATAATCTGATATTAGTTGGAAACGTTTATAATAATAGTAGCGAAAATTTCGATATATATATTAATATAATATTTCGGAAATATAAAAATAGATTTTTAAATTTCTAATATATATTTAGACTATATTTTACGATATTTTTATTTAAATAATATTATAATAAGTAATAAATATATAATTAGCGATAATAGTATAATATAGTATTTAAAAAGTTTATATTTTAGTTTTTAGTTTGAAATATAAAAAAAAAGGGGAAAATTTTTAAAGATATTATAAATAAACGAAATATAAGAATTTGGCAGCTTTTATTAGGCTATTTAGCTATATAAAACGGCTATATCGATCGATTTTAAATTTAAAATATTTTTAAAGAATTTATTTATTTTTAATTTAAAAAAGATTCGATTAGAAATATAGCTTTTTTTTTAACTAAATTCGATATATAAAAAGACAAAATTTAAAATTGGCTTAGTTATATTAGAATTAAAAGTTTTAATTTTAATGTTTATAAAGTCTAGTTTATTCTATTTTTTTGCTTAAATTTTAGTTCGATATCGATTATAATATTTGTAAACGATATAAAATTGCTAGAAAACGTTAAAAAAAAACTAAATAAATAAAACTAGGCTAAATAAAAAGCTACTAAATAAGTAGATAATTTGTAAAAATCTACTATATTAAAAGCTAATTATTTAAAAGTTATTAAAAATAAAATATAAATATTGCTAATTAACTTATATTTACGGTTATTTCGAAATTCGAAAGTTAAGTTTAAATTAGCTTATTTCGATAAAATATAAAAAGATTTTAAACAGTTTCTATTTAAAAATAACGTTTTTTTTAAATATTACTATTATTTTATTAATATCGAAACTGATTTTATTACTAATATAACGATTTTATATATTATATTATTTTTGCGGTTTAATGTAGAAAAAATTACTTTCATGTTTTAGATTTTTTAAAAATATTTAAATTTTAATTTCGCTTTAAATTAACTAAATCTAGCTATTAATTATAATATAATTATATTATAATCTATTAATTTAAAATTAATATATAGCAGCTTTTTTAGTTAAATAATAAAATAATATTATAATAATAATAAAAAAAATATATTGCTTTTTATTTAGGGTATAAAATTTTGGGATATAACGATTAAGTTTGTTAAATTAGGATTTATTTTATTTTCGGGATGAAATCTTGTTGTTTTAGTCTAGTTTAAAATCTTGCTTTTTTTTAATAAATAGGTTTTATTTTTGCTGCTAAAATATTAAAGCTTATTTTTAAATATATATAGTTTCTACCGGTTTTTAAATAAGCTAAGTTAATATATTAATTTAAGTTTTTAAATTATATTTAAAATTGTAGCTATAGATTAAAAAAACGAAAAAAAAACGGCAATATTATTAAAAATTCGAAGAAAATTATTATTTGCTATAAGTAGATAACAAAATATATTATATCGTAACATAAGCTTTTTTTAAATATTTTGAATAATTTATAAAAGCTTGTAGTTATAAATATTTATTTTATTTATATTAACGTAGTTTTTTATATATTTTCTAAATATATAGTTAAGAGAAAGCGGTTTTAGGTCGGTTTTTTTTAAAATCTAAAATAATATGTTTAATAAATAATTATTTTGTTATTTAATATTTATTAATTCGACTTTGTTTAATTTTTAGAAAATAATATTAATTAGAATATTTATCGGTTTTTAATCTACTATATTTTATTAGTTTTTTGCCGTTTTATATTTATTAGTTTAAGTTTATTTTTAAAAAATAAACGAAAATAAAGCCGTTTTTTAATAATATTAAAAAAAATATTATATTTATAACGATAAAAGCAAGTTAAAAAAATATAATTATAGCTAGTATAGTTATTAAATATATTTAGTAAATAAATATATTATAAATAAGATTTTTTTTCGAATAAATATTATCTATTTAATATTTTTAAATAATATTTATATTAAGTATTAAATTTTTGCTTTTGCGTAAATATATATATTAATTAATTAATATTTATAATTATAAAATTCTAATTATAAATTATTTATATATATTTAAAACTAAAATATATTATTTATGATTTTTAAAAATATAGTTAATTACAATTTTTAATATAAAATATAAAACTAAAACTAAGAACTTTTAAAATTAGTAATATTTTTTTTTATTATTAAATAATATATATATTTATTAAAATGTTAGTTTTTATATATTTAAATAAAAATATAAAGAAAACTTTATTAAAAGCTAAAAATTTACTATTAAATAAATAATTAAAGCAAAAATATAAATTAAAATTTATTAATAGTATTTATGCCTATTTGTTAAACGTTAATATATTAAAAGAATTTATTATAAGCTTTATTTAAGTAGCGTAAAGAAAACAAATTAATAAAAACAAGTTTAAATAGCAAAAATAGCCCGAAGTTCCGGTAAATATTCTATATTTTTATATATACTTATTTTTAGTATTTATATTTTTTTATACAAAATTAGCTACCTAATTTATTGATTAATATTAAATTTAAGCGATACTAAATAGTTCTATTTTATTAGTATATATATTTTTTTTTATTATAAATTGTAGTAACTAATTAGCGCATTTTTTAGGAAACTTTCGAAATAATTTTTATTACGACGTTTTAATAGAAAAGTTTAGCTATTTGCTCTGATATAAAAAGCTTTTAAAAAAGCTAAACTAAAATATCTATATTTCGACGGCTAATTTTTTTTTTAATATTACTAAATAGGCTCAAAAATAGGTTAAAAACTATTTTTATAATATATAGTTAAATTTTGACTATTTTAATAGTTTTATAGAATTTTATAAAACTATTTAAACTTTAAATAAATCTTGATATAATATTTAAAATTAAACCAAAATTAATAAAATTATATAAATTTTATATAAAACTATTTAAGCAAAACTATATATTTTATATTTATTTAGTATATTAAAATTATAGTTTGTATTTTTTTAATAAAATTTAGAATTTAAATATATAATAAAATTAATTATTAGATTATTTTTAATATTTATTTAAAATTTATATTAATATTTATATAACTTTTTATCGCCTTTTTTTATTATATTTATAATATAATAAATAGCTAAAATAGCTTATTAAAAAAGCAATATAGTTTTTGTATATTAACTATTGCTTTACGAAAAAAAAATTTCGGTTTTTAATTAGTATATATTTCTATTTTTGCTATTTATATATCGTTAAAAATTTAATAATATTAATATTTATAATAATATTAAACCTATTAATAAAGTTATTTTTAATAATATATTTTATAATAAATAAATAGTTATTATTTTTTTCTTTTTTTATATAGTTAAATTAAATAGTATCGAAATTTTCTAGCTAGTTGTTATAATATATATAAAATATAGTTTAATTTTAGTTTAAATATAAGAGGGTAAATTTTTTTATAAAACAAATAAAGCTATTTAAATAGCATAAAAATATTTAATAGCTATATTAAAAATAAATAAATAGTAATATAAAAATTTAAATATATAAATAAATTTTTTATAATTTATATAATTTGTTTATATTTTTAGTTTTACTATTTATATATTATTTTATTATTTTATAGTTTTTTTTAAATAAATCTAAGGTATAGTATATTTTTAATATTTAAATAGGATAGGGTCGAATTAGTTATGAAGTAAAATACAAAAAAAGGCGGCTACGAAATTATTCTAAAATATATCGTAAATTAAAAAATAAGCAAAGTATATAGCTAAGTTTTTTTTTTGCTATTTATTATAATATATTTTTTTTAAAACGGAAAATATTTTTTTATTTATATTAAGCGTATTTTTTATTATTTGCTTTTAATAAAATTTTCTTTATAACTATAGATATATTTTTATATATATTAAATATTAAATTTATAATTTAAGCTTATTTGTTTTTTAAAAATATTTTATTAATATAATAATATATAATATTTCTATAAATAAATATATATATCGATTATTAAATAGTATAGAATATATAGTATAAAAAATAATAAATAGAAATATAAAAAAAAAGTCTCGTCGCCGAGATTTAAAATATTTATAGGTATGCTTTTGTTTTTTTTTTACGCGCTATTAAAAGCTATTGGATCCGTTTTTTTTATTTTTTCTTTTACTTATTTTTGGCATTATTAGAAATAGTTAGGTTTTTTATATATTTAGCAGAAATATTGGTAGTTTTTATTATATTTTACGAAAAGTCGATATTTTTTTTATAGAAGTTAAATTTTATTTTAATAGATAGGTTTTTTTTTATATAATATTATAGTTTAACGTTAATATTATAAATTTTAACTTAAAACAAATTATAATCGGTTTTATTTTTTAGCTGGTTTTAGCCGAAAGTTTTTATAAATATAAATTAATAGTATTTTAAATATAGTTTATTAAAAATTTTGAAAATATTAGGCAAAATTATAACTAATATTTCGAAATTATTATATATTTTTAGATTTTTTAAACTAGTAATAATTTTTTATAAAACGTTATTTAAATAGTTATATTTAGTAATATAGGTAAATTAATTAATTTAGAAGCTTTTTGTTTTAATTTTTACGCGTTTTATAGCTAGTTTTATATTTTTTTTGCTTTTTTTTAGCTTAATTTTAAGTTACGTTTTGTTATATTTTTTTAGTTAACAAAATTTTATAAATTTTATAATAAATATATTAGTAGTTTTATTAAATTTTCGATTTACGACGTTATTATATTATATTTTGGAGCGGTTTTTTATAAAAAAATTATAGTTATTTATTTAAATATTAATAAATTAAAACTTAGCTATTGATAAAGTATAAAAAATTATATTATTAAAATTAGCAATATTATATATTTATATATATAAACTTTTAGCTTTTTTTTTTATTATTTTAAAGCAATAATAAATTTTAATATTTGCTAATATATATATTAGTAGATAATTAAAATTATATATTTTTATTTATTTTTTTACGACGTCGACGAAGTTTTTAAAATAGTAATTAATTATATATTTAAATTTAGGCTTAGGAATTTTATTAAATATTAAATTATTAACTATTAATTATTTTTTATTTTTAATTATACAATTTTGTTTAGTTATAGTCGAAAATTTAGAATATATAATAAATTATATATATAATATATTATAATATTTTTATTAATATTATTTATCGGCAATAAAGTTGCTAATTTAAGATATTTATTTTTTAAACAATTTCTTTATTTTAATAATAGTATAAATTTCGTTAACTAGACCTTTTAAAGCTTCGGTTTTGTTAGACATAAAATTGAGATATTTTTGGATTTAAAAAACGTTTATAAGTTTAAAAATATCGTTTTTATTAATATAAATAATATATAGCGTTTAAAAATTTCTATTTTTATTAATAATAGGCTTATTTATATTAATATTCTTATTAATACTATTTTTAATTATATTTATATTAATATTAAAATTAGTATTAGTATAATTTTTATTTAAATAGGATATTTTATTTATATTTTTGAAAAAAATATTGTTTTTATTAAAATTCGTATTTTTGTTAATATTATTACTAAAAAAATTTATATTATTGTTTTTATAAATAGAGTTTTTATTTATATTTAGATTAATATTTTTATTAATATAAATTTAAATAAATTAACTTTTATTTCTATTAATATTAATATTTTTATTAATAATATTATTAATAATATTTATATTAGCGTTATTATAAGTTTAATTTTTATTTATTTTTAAATTAAAAGGTTTATTAATATAATATTTTATAATATAGTTCTAATTAATAATTATATAAATATTTATACTAATATTTTATTAAATAAATCTTCTATTATTAATATTATAGATATAGTTTTTATTAATATTTATATTTATATTATTAACTAAAGGGCTATTTATATTATTGTTAGCTTTGTTTTTTTTTTTTTTTTACGGCAGTTTTTATAACTATAAGTTATATTAATAAACGTATTATAATTTTTAATATTAGTAATATTAGATAGGATAATAAAAATAGCTATATTAGTTAATAATTTATTTTTATATTTTAAAGTTTTATTTTAAAAAACGATATTATATTAGCGCTTTATTTATTAAATAATATATAATATATAATATAATATAAAACATTTTATTTATTAAAATTGCTAATTTAATTGTTTAGCTTTTTTTTAAAATAGTAATAATAATAATAATTATAATAAATTAAAAATACGTTTAAATTTTAGAAATAAATAATATATTTTTAAATTTAAGTTAAGTTAATTTTAAAACTTTAAATATTACGTAGAAATAGTACTAAATAATAATAAAAATATACTTTTTTAATTAAACAATAGGTTTATAAAAAAATAATTAAATATAAAACTTAGCTTTTAATTATTTAAAAATATATAAAAAATTTAGCTAAATTTTAATAAAAAAAATGTTTTATATATATTAAAAAGAATATATTAATATTTATTTATAAATCGATAAAAAAAATCTATCTAATTTTTAAAGATTTTAAGTTATAGCTAAAACGTTAAATATTTAAAAAGCGGCTAAGCGGCTTAAAAAAACTATTAAATAATATTTACAAAATCGACGGTATATATTTAATTAAAAAAATATATATACTATTAAATATTTGCTATTTTTTATATTTATTTCTTTTAAGCTTATTAAATTATATTAATATAAAAATTTAAAAAATATTATTAAATAAAATTTAATATATTTTAAAAATATTTTTTTAATTTCCGATAGTTTATATATTAAATCTAGATTATATTTATATAAAATATTAGTTTTATTTATTACTATTTTTGTTTGCCGTTTTTAAATATTAAATTTTATATATTATAAACGAAATTGTTAAGTTTAAATTATTATATTAATATAAATAATAGATATTTTCTAGTTTTTTTTGGCGCTTTTGATATATTTTATATAAATATATTTCTGGCGGAAATATTTAATTTAGTTAATATTTACGTAGCAGAAATTTTTATTTCGTTTTATAGATATATACTATAAATTTTATTAAATAAGTTATAAAAAATATTATGTCGACGTCGTAGCTTTTTTTTTATATTTTATATAGTAATTTTTATATTATTATTATTATTTACGAAAGCAATAAAATTTCGATATAGTAATATTATTAAATTTATAATATTAATATTATTATAAAAATTTTACGCCAAAATTTCGTTAATATTTATTACGTTATTAACGTTGCTATTTTAAATATAAACATTATTAAAAATATTATAGAAATATTTTATATAACTTCGTTATTTATTAAAATTTAAATATATCTATTTTAAAGCTATATTATTATAATAATAATATATTATAATTTTAGATAAATCGTTTTATAGTATAATTAAATTATTTAGGTTATTTTAGATTTAATAATTTAAATATTTTGCGTCGACTATTTTTTTTAAATACTTTTTTTTTTCTATTATATCGAAAAAAAAGATTTTAAAATAGTAGTTATTTAATATTTTGCTAATATTTTAAATATTAAAAACAAAAATATTAAGCATAAATAGCAAAAAAAAGCTAAATTTTCTAAATTAATTCGTTAATAAATTGTCTACGAAATTTTAATAAATAACAAAATATTTATCGAAACTTTATATTAATAATAAATTAAAATAAATTATATATATATATTTTATAGCTTTAAATCGATTTTTATTTAATATAAAAATAAAACTAGCTAATATTATAATTATAAATTTATATTTTATAGTATTTCAAAATAAAATAATATAAATATATATAATAGATATTTTAAATAAATTTATAACGACGAAAATATCGAAAAATAAAATAACGAAAAAAAATAAACGCAAAATTTAAAAAGCCCCTTCGGTTTGTTTTTTATTATAATAAAATTAATATATAAATATAATAATTATTTAAATATTTAAAATTAAAAACTATAAAAATTAAAACGTTAATTATAAAAATATAATTTATTAAAAAATAACAGCTTTTTTATTTCCGAATTTTAGAAATTTTATATATTTATTAAATAGGTTTTATCTCTTTATGCAAAATTTTATTAATATTTTAAATATATATATATTTATAGAAAAAAAAAATTAAAAAATATAAAAAACTTTTTTAAAATTGCTAGATTTATTATTAATTAATAATTATAAACAAAAAATAAACTACTCGATATTATAATAAATAAATTATATTTTAAATTTACTAATTTACGAATTTATTTAAATTTTTTTAACTAAAACCGATTTATAAATAAATAAAGAAAATTAAAAAGCTTTTTTTAAATAATTCTAAAACATTAAATTTTGTAATATTTTAAATAAAAAATTGCAAAACTATTGCTATTATTAAAAAAAGCTTATAATTATTTACGTCGATAATATAATAAATATTTATTAAATTTAAATAAAATAAAACAAAAATAAATAAAAATATTAATATTATATTATTAAAAAAACCTAAATTATATTATAATTTATAGCTTAGTAATATTTTATTAAAAAAAATATCAATATTTAATATTATATAAAAAACGGCTAAATTGAAACTATAAAAAAATTATTCGACTAAAATCGTAAATAGAAAAACTTCAAATTTTTAAAACTTATAATTTATTTTTTTTAATATTATATTTCGAATTTTATTGTTTATATTTTCGAAATTATAAAAATAGACTATTTTATTAAATATTATTAAATCGATATATTTTTTAAATTAATTATAAAAAATATCGTAATTTATAAATATATATAATACTAATATTTTAAAAAGTTTTTATAATACTAATTTATAAACAAAAAATAAGCGCAATTTTTAGTTAAATATAAATTTAATATCGATAAAAAATATTTACCGTTTTTTTAACTTTTTTATAATTATTTTAATAGTTTTTTAATTTTTATATATTAATTTTTTAATAAATAAAAAATATATAAATTTAGCTATAAATTTAAATATTATTATTTTTATTAAATTTTGCTATTTTTTGTTTCGAAAATTAGTTTATATAAATTAGTTTATATAATATTAATAATATTATAAAATTATTATTAGCCGTTAATAGCTTTTTTTTTAATATAAATAAACTTTATTAATTATATATTTTTTTTTTATTAATTACTTGTCGATATATTTCCAGAAAAATGCGTAGTAAAAATAAAAAAATCGGATTTATAATTATTTATAACCGCCAAATTTAACAAATATTTTAAAATAAACAATTTTTATTATAATAATAATATTATATAAATAAAAAAAATAGCTATATTTTTATATTAATCTATTATAAAATTGTTTATTAAAACATTTAAAAATAATATTTATATATTATAATATAGTTATTATATATTTTTTATATATTTTTAATTTTTTATTAATATTTAGTTTTAATTTAAAATTTAGTTTTTTATCCGATTTGCCTAATTTCGATTTTTTTAAAATATAAATATTATAAATTAATAAATTTTCTAGGTTTTTTCCATTTATTTTGTTTAATTTAATATCCGAAATTTTTAATTTAAAATTTTTTAATATATAAATATTATAATTTAATAAATTTTTTAGTTTATTTTTATTCGTTTTGTTTATTTTAAAAACCGAATTTTTTATTTTATATTTTTTTAATAAATAAATATTACTATTCAATAAGTTTTTTTAATTTATAAAATTTTTATTATATTTATTATTATATATATTTTTATTACCGGTAGATTTATATTTATTTTTATTATTACTATTTTTATCTATTTTATTATTATTATTTATATTATTTATATCGTTTTTATATAATAACGTTAATATAAAAATAAAAATTGTATAATTAAAAATTTTATTTAATATATTTTTAGAAATATTATTTAATATTAAAAAATATTAATAATATTAATATATATATAATATCGATAAATTAGGCAAATTTTATTACTAATTTAGTTATAAAAATCGCCAATAATATAATATAAATAAATAATAAATTTTAAAAATAAAAAGTTTTTTTTGTAATTTTAATATTAGTAAATATTTTTAATAAAAAAATATAAACTAAAAATAATTTTTCGAGCTTTTTTATATATTTTAAAATATTTAGTTATCGTCGTTTTTATAAAATTTGCTATTATATATTTTAAATAGATATATATATTATATATATTTTGTTTATTTTTAATTTTTTAACAGATTTTAAAATATTTTTTAAATAAAACTATAATAGCAAAACTTTTTTTATAGCTTTTCGAATAAAAAAATCTGCTAATACCGATTTTAAAAAGTCTTAAATATTATCGTTAATATATAATAGATTTTTTTTTAAAAACAAAAATATTTATAATAATAATAAAATCTTTCGTAATTATAAATAATAATTTTTTAACTAGCTACAACGGAAATTAGTTATATAAAATAATAACATATTTCGAAAAATAAATAAAATATTATATTTAAAATAATTAAAATTATTATATATATTAAAATAAAATAGCTATTTTATATAATTTTTAAAATTACTAATAATTAAATATAATAAAATATATTTTAAAATAATTTAAAATAAAAATTTTGCTACGTTTTATTATTAAAATAAATAAAAAGCGAAAAAAATTTTATAAATCTATTTTAAATATAAAAAACGACTATTAATTTATAAAATAAATATTTATTTTAAATTTCGTAAATATTTAAAAAAAAATTTAGCTATTTTTTTATAAAACGATAAAATTTTACTATTAATTTAAATATAAATAAAAAAAATAATAAATTAATAAACCGTTTTTTTTATATATAAAATATAGTAAATTTATTTTTTATTTTTATAATAAATAAAACGTTTTTTTTTATAAAATTTTTTTATATTTTTTAAATATTAAATATTATATTTTTAAACGAAAATAATTATATTAATTAAACGACTAGATTTTTATAATATATAAAATAATAAAATTATACCTAGTTTTAAAAAATTTTTATTTTTAATAAAATATTAAATCGAAAATAATTCTACTAAATTAATAATTTTTATTTTATCGATTGTTATTTTTAATATATATCGTATTTTAATTTTAGTAATAAAATAATATTATAAATTATAAATATTTTAAAATTATAATATTAACTTCGATTTATTTATATAAATATTTTAAATAAATAAATATTAAACTAGCAAATATCGATAATTAAAAATATAATTAAAAAATTTTATATAATATATAATAAATAAATAAATATTTTAATTTCGATAATTTTATATTTAATTAATAATTTTTTTATAAAAAATAAAAATATAAACTTAAAATTAAAAAATTAAGCTATATTTTAAACAATTTTAGTAGTTTATTTTTTAAATTATAATAATAATTTTATTTTAAATAAATATTTAGTTAATATTTAATAAAATATTATAAAATCTATTTTTAATATTATATTATAACTAGAATTTTATAGCCCGAATTTTTCGAATTATATCTTAAATTTTATTATATTTTCGAAATATTTAATATTTAAATATTTATTCGAAAAATTACGATAGAAACAAAAATATAAACGCTATTTTTTTTATATTTTATAATAATAATAGTTATAAAATTTTATTTCTAAAACGTTTTAATAATTTAAAAATATCGATAAATATAATATTATTTACTAAATATACGATTTATAAAAATTTTATTATAACGTTTTTTATAATTATTTTTTATTAACGTTTTATATTTTTTTATTTTACGATTTTATATTATATTTATTTATCGATAATAGCTAATAAATTTAAATATTTTTCCGATTATAAAATAAAATATCATTTTAAATATATTTTATATATATTATAAATAATAATATAATTTATATTTTTATATAATAAATAATAGTATTATTAATATTTAATATAAATAATAATAAATTTTATTTTATATAAATAAAAATAAATAATTAAATCGAAATATTTTAATAGTTTAAAAAATATAATATTATATTTTGTTTTTTTTTTTTTTTTTTAGCTATAATTAATAGGCTAAAATAAATTTCTAAAAATTTTTTTAGCTTTCGTTCGATTTAAAAATATTTCGACTTTTTTTTAGAAAATATATTTTAATTAAAAAATATTTTATCTATATCTATTGATTTAGTAAATCTTTGCTAACCTTTTTTTTTTTTTTTTTTTTTTAAAAAAAATATATATCGATAAAAAAAATTGTCAAACTAAAACCTCGGCCGTAGATAACGAGGCCGGGGTATAAAACCTATATGTAAATAAAGGCTTTGTGTTTTATAGCACCGAATACGACGTCATAAGAGACTCTAGGGGGGATTCTAGCAGGTTCCGCAGCCTCGGGCTACCGAGACCAAAACGACATGTTTTTGACAACGCGATGGCATCACATACTACGACCACGAAGAGGTACCGGGTGGAGTGAAGTTCCGATATAAGGTGCACTGCGACCCCCCAATCTCTTTTGAAGCTTGTTCCATGTATACAAGCTTCAGCTATAGCACAGAGACGCATGAGAAGTTCGGCTTAGAAGACGTGGAGACCGTGCCGTATCAGAATGCTGAGATCGTGAGGGAGAACCCGGAATATTGGGCTTTGTTTCTCGAAAATCCAGGAATGGTTGTTGCGAAAGCGAGGAAGAAGGCTGAGTAGACGCGTCGAACCTGTCTGGGCATGGCGTGACTCGGATTTCGGAACTACTGGCATTTACCAATAATCTATGGAGCTTAATGTTTTGCTCACCCCCTTTTCCTACCCCTGTTCTTTCAGGCCTCATCCTCTGCATACAACTGATATGCCAATCATCCCTGTTCCTACTCTCTACACCGCCGCTCATAATCCTCGGAGCTCTCGGTACAATGAAAAGACATCTTGAAAAGCTGTCACATGCCACATGGAGAAGCAACCAACTCTCGTGCCATCCTATGCAAGGCAAGTGACGAGAATTCTAGAGTATTCTTGTTGCCTGCTTCTGATGATAGAATATGGGTTGCAGTTACTCTCTTTTACATTAGCAGGAGTCGTTGTACACTCCTATATACGGTAAGATATCCAGCTAATAAGCCTAAATCTGTGAACGGCGCACCTAGCCGTGTCGTCATTGTCCTCTTTATTCGACGGGTGTCCACATGCAAGATCGACGATGAGCTGGTTATGATAGGGTTCTCAGTAAGCTCCGGAACGGTAAAAAGGGAAAAGAAAAGAAATGCCTCATAACTAGTAATGCCCTCGGCGATGCGCGTTTCTGTGACGTTGAGGCGAACCACGTCTCGTGATGAAATGCATCGTGAAATCTATCATCCGGAACTCACAAGAAGTCCGGCATGTTTTCTGTCCAATAATCAAGTCACCGGCCTCCGACTCCGGATCGGAAGACGGTGGTAATGGTCCCGTCACGGAGACGGAGGGTCGGATCATCGGTGGTCGGGTAAGCGATAGATCTTTTCGGGACTGGGAGTCATCGAGTTGAGATGAGGTCAGCTCGGACAGCTGATTAATGACTACTCTGGCCCGGGAATGCCGGTCAAACACTAATTGGTTTTCGGCAGGACATGAGGAGTGTATGATGTGTGGCTTCGGTTGCTGTTGGTAGCTTGCAGTCTTCTGCACTAGTCAATCTTTAGCGATGCATTTTATCCTCTAGCTACTTGATGTTATAGAATCCATTCTTTCGTCAAATATAAGAAAATATGCAGCTGTTGTGTTTAGAGATGTTGCTGCTGCTGTATCAGTGGTGAGCTTGTGTCAAGACTCACATGCAACATGCATGAACCAGCTTCGTTGCACATGTGCCCGGAACTGACATCTCAATATTGAACTCTCTCCAGCAACACAGATATGACTACTACTAATAGATTAGTCAAAGTGCGCCGGATCCTTAGCTTCAGGTATAAGCAGCCATCACCTGATAAATCGATTGTCGCGTAGCGGCCTTAACTTACCTGTCATCGACTTTGGAGGGTTACAATGCAGTACAGATGATCCTTGCCTTTGCGACACTCGTTAGTTTTCATTCCACATTCCAGGATGGTACACCTACGTGCTTAATCTAGCTTGATCAGCTAACCAAACTAGTCAATAGACCCCTGATAGTATGTCTCCAACGTCACGGCGTGTATTGAGCCATGCTTGTGTGCAAGGGTCTCAATGTACCATTATCTTGCGAAGAACTGGAATTGATTCCTAAGTATCTGAGTCTAACTGAACATCTGCTTCGCTTTATCAGCTACTTCACTTCAGGCTCCATAGAATGAAACAGGTACAGAGCGGGGTAGAAAAGGGGGTTGAGTAGGTGTGAACACCATTAACATGACCGATCTCCAAAGTTGGGCAAGGTTTATTATTGATGATACTAGTCTTACAAAATCTGTATAAATACACCAGGTTTTCGCCAGAACCATACCATCTGTGTTCAATGCAGCAATAAACTTAAAGTAACAGAGTTCATACTTTACGAGCAATCCTATATATTTATCTGTCCTCACTACCCTCAGCTATTATGGCTACCGTTGCGTACCCTCAGCCTACGTCGGACTCTCGACTGCTTGGCCTAGCCGCCGATATAGAGAGACAGACAGCGCAAGTTGTAGCATATCTGAAAGCAAATGACCTTCCCGAGCCCAGCTTCGAGGAAACGTCTCCCGAAACGCCCCTAACCAAGGAGTACCTATCGCTACACAGCAACCTGGTCTCTTCGCTAGATGACTTTCGGAAACTGGTTGACGGTCCACGAATCTCTCTGGGTTCGACCTTCTTCATGGGAGCTGACTGTGCGGCATTTCAAACCGCGCTAGAATTTGATTTTTTTCGATTGATTCCTCTGAAGGCAGGCATACATGTGCGCGGCCTAGCCGCTAAGGCAGGCATGGACGAAGACCGTGCAGCTCGTGTCTTGCGCATGCTGGCAACCCACCGTGTTTTTCAAGAAGTCGAGCCTGAATACTTTTCACACACCGCTGCTTCAGCACTAGTGAATCAGGACGAAGGCATTCGGTCTCTAGGATGTATGTCGTACGTGCACCTACTACTCCCCACCAGGTTGTTCGCTATAAGTTGAGGGAACTATTAACCTGAGAGCCAGGATGGATGAAATATTGAAGGCGGGTGCGTCTACCGCGGATTGCATCAAGAAATCCCCATATGAGTCAGACAGTGTCCACTCGCCATTTGCTACAGCTATGGGCGTGCCTCTTTTCCAATACTACTCCACACGGCCACAGCAGGGCGCCCGCTTTGCTAAAGGAATGTCCGGAATTGCCAGCTGTAAGTCCAAGCGATTATCTAGTTGTTCTCGGGTGCTTATAATATATTGTCTAACATGCTTGCTGCAGTGGATCGCCCAGTTAATGAGCTCAAATTGGGGTTCTCGTGGGATAGGGTTAAAGGAAAGGTTGTGGACGTTGGTGGTGGCAGTGGCCACGTTTCGATGGCACTAGCACGGGTAAGCTAGAGCGAGCAAGTCGTTCTCTCTTCTATAGACGTGTGCAAGTGGTTTTCTAACTGAAGATTCTCAGGACTTTCCCAATCTCCAGTTTGTTGTTCAGGATTCAATGATCAGCTCTCTCAAGGAAGGCGAGAGAATTATCACGCCTGATATTTCCGACCGGGTCTCATTTGAGCAGTACGACTTCTTTACACCACAGCCACAGCGTGATGTCGCTGTATTCTTAATTCGTCACTGCATCCATAACTGGAGCGATAACGATGCAGTGAGGATTCTTCGAGCCTTTGTGCCGGGTCTGGAGGGCTCAGCACCAGGAACTCCTCTACTGCTCAATGATACCATTATGCCTAAAGCAGGGACTTTACCCAGACATGAAGAACGAAGGAATAGGCAATTCGACATCATGATGCTGCAAGTCCTGGGCTCCAAACAAAGGACAAGAGAAGAATTCGCTACTATTCTCCGTAAGGCAGATCCAAGACTTGAAATCAAAAGAGTCTACACGGACGGAGCCACCGGTGTGCTCGAGGTTCATCTCGATAAAGGAGAGGCTTAAAAGGGCATTTCTAGGCTTTTCTCCCATCGCTGATTTTCCTCGAGGCAGACCGATTTTGGACTAAGGGCCCTGTTATTTGAAAGAAATCTGGATGACCGGTATTGTACGAAGATATCTTATATTTTATAAAATATATCTCTAGGGATTGCTTTGCTCCATTCTATCTTAGGATGTGTCAAGACCTATCCGTGGCTAATAAAAGCGGCACGGTCCTCCGTGCCCGGACATTAACCCGGCTCGCCTTTCAGCGACTTAGTCAGAAGAGAAAGTAGGTGAACTGCACTACTCAATTTACAGTTATCTCGAAAAAAAGTTAAATGGGGTTTACGAACGGGGATCACGTGATCCCCGGGGTTATATATAATAGCTTTAATTTGTATTAAGTCAGTTAAAAATCGACATGCGTTTCTCCTTCTTACATTCCGACCCCCTTTGGGAGCACTTAAGCCCTATTGAATGTGATCTGTAAGTGATCACCCAGTAGGCAGGGGGCCTCGAGAACTGCAGCTGGCTGAACCTACCGGCTAACAGCTAAATTGATAGCCGCTCAGCTGCGCGTTTCAGTCTTAACCTGACTGAATATGGATTAGCTTACTCGGTGTTGTATAGAGTTTCCAACTACTTCCTATCACAATAGGATGCTTTGAGAAGTACCGAAGTATATAGCCAATAGGAGTGGTCCCGCAGCCCCTAATGCAGGTCGGTGCGAACATGATCTCAGTAATTGCGGGATTGACGACATGTACCTGCTTTAGTTGTTAAATAACTTGTCACGTGTCATAACTCAGGGCTGCGGTGGACCAGAACGGGAACAATTCTCTAATCATAACGATAAGTATTCTACCATGGTGTGTTTGGGCGCAGACTATCGCTCAAGTTATGAAGGTCAATGGGAAAGCTTGTTTATATGTGATGTGCATTAGATCGGAACACACTTTTGTTTTGGCGTCTCTACGACCCTTGCTGAGATTCGGACTGCCTAATTACTACAGCTCCGTAGTATCTATCTCGAGGTTCATATACCATTCGTGAGTGTTGCTATTTAAATAGAGCTCGAGAACCACAACCCTACTACAACTAACTGCAACGAAGCTTGACACATTGTCCCTCCACACTCGATAGATAACCGTACAAATCCGGTATACAGACTTAGTTAAACAGTTCTAAGTTCCAGTGAGCTATTTCATCATACTCCAGTTAGCGTCCCGACCTGCAACCATCTTGGTGCAAATGATATCCAGCCACGGACTGCCATGTGGGGTCAGTCTTTCACGCTGCCCTCGCCGCTCTGTCTCCTGGCGTGCTATCAGCTTCTCGCGCTGATAAAGATACTAAGGGCTGGCCTGCAACTACGTCAGGTTAACTGACATAGACTTCGAGGAGCCTCCGTGAAAGCTTGGTGTACTTTGACTAACAAGCTACTGGCCCTACCGAATTCAATTTTACGCCTAGTGGTGCCTACGATTAGAATATAACCCAAAAGAAAATTAGAACTTCACTACTGTCTTTCAAGCCCCGTCACCTGTGTTGATGTGGGGTATTGTTAGGGAGGCAGGCACCTGGCAGGAGTTTTGATGGACTCTTAGATACCCTGAGACCAGGGACTATAGCGGGTCTACTTCCAGCAATTGGTCTTCAAGCTGATGGTATAGTGAAGAACGGCTGAAGAACTCTAGTCCTCAAATGTTCATCTATGGCTCTCCACGTCTGTGCAACAATAAAAATTTGAAATGGGACGAAGGGACGACTGGGCCAAGTGATGTAAGTAATAACGACGTATCAAAACTGGAGTTGACAGGATATTGCAGTTCATCTTCACAATCTGTGCCGTAGCACGTGCCTCTAACTCGGCCTATGCTGATGGCACCACGGATCAGGTTATTATAAATCTTCGGTTCTCCTACATCGAATTCCATTTATAGAAGCGGATCATTTTTGAAATTCGGTGGCCGATGAGAGAAAACCCCCAGATAGACTGTTTATTCGGGGGTGATTCGGGGGTGTTATAAGAGAGAATGGTCCAATTACTTACCTATGATAAAGTCTTGCGTTATCACCCTCCTTCTTAGACTCATTAGCGGAAACAATCTGTATACATAATGAATATATACCTTGGGCTAGGATCTTTGAGAATAAATAATTACAATAAGAATTGAGTAGTGTATGAAAAGAAGTGTGTTTTCAGTTCGCACCACCGTTAGAATAATAGCACAAGTATAAACTCAAGGGCATCCCTTTGAAACACCAATGAACGCTTTGTCTGAAAGGAAACTAGATCTTTGTCTTGAATAACGCTCATGGACTGGTTTGCAATAATTGGAAAGCTTCTATGAGTATATCCCGATCAGCCAAGATACGATGCCTGAATATCATCGCTCTATATAAAGGGATCTAATTCCAATCCCGTAAATCAAGTCATGCCTCAACATCTAGAAACATCATTTCTTACCTGCCACATTTGCAATTCCATCCGATAAAGATGTCAAACAGTACTCAGCCAGTTAGCAGACAGCCCGGCGATATGAATGCGCCCCCGCTAACGTTGTCAAGACTGAACATGACAGAGAACCAGTGGAGAGGCCTAGAATTGAGTTCGCGATCGACTCTGCCACGCTTTATCTTCAGAGGTTATTCCTCGACGTCTTGGGATGGTTTCGATCCCAGAATGAACAATGCGAATGGTATTACCCCACCTTGTTTTCTACAGGGGAAAACGCCAACCTCCATTTATGACATCCCTGACTTGAAACAAATGGTAGACGAGCATCTTGAAAATCATACGGGGGGTGTTATAAAAACCGAGTTCAGTTCATGGTCACAAAGCTTTATTTTCGCGCTAGGACTCTCCAAAGACCACGAACATGTAGCGATCCTCGATACTAGCAAATTGGAACCCCATGTCCGCGTTTATCATTGCCCCGCGCTGGTAAACGCCGGCGTAGCTACAGAAGGAGGCTATGCTTATGAGTACCTTGTTTACGGCCCGATAAAAGGGCCAGCGTATCATTCAATCAGTATGCACGCAATGACGGGATACGGTACAAGATACGAACTGAGGACTATTCAACAAAACATGGAGAATAGTCAACAGTCGATAGCGCAGCGCCTTGGAGAAATAAAGACACTGTTTGAGGCAACTAACCGTCGCTCTAGTCGCGACGGTAGTCCTGAGTTTACTGTGGCATACATCACTGCTTTGATATCCTTTATATTAGTACCGGCGGGCGGCGGTTTAATTAGGGAACCAGATGTTGTTGCCAAGGAGTTCTGTAAATGCTTCCCGGACGAGATCGAGGCCCTTAAGCTTAAATTCGAGAACCATCCCGGAAGCGAGGGAATCCTACTGAATCCGCTCACAGCAACGTGTGCTCAAGGTATAGAGGTATATTTCCAGATTCTCCGAGAACTGGAGAAGGTAATCGCACTTCAGCAGTTAGACTAGAGGCCAAGTCCTATACAATTTCTTAAAACAGGAAAATACGTCGCCTAGAATAGCTAAAGCGCCAAGACCATCCATCGAAAATATATTGTCTTTCAAGTTTTCCATGAAAAGAAGGCTTGGCGCCCACTTTGCGCATTGTATACCCCGCTAGTGTCTTTTTTTCCGTGCTTCCACCCATTTATGAAGAAGTTGAAAATAGTAAAATTCTCCGAGAGAACATGCCCTGCATGTTGGAGTTCATCATTGTGACATCATTGACCAATAACAAGAACTGGCTCATACCGAAAGCGGCGACATGCAATATCACGTAGTTATGATGTCAATGGAGTTCGCAGATCTGTTTCATTCATTTATGGTCGGCTTGGTATCCTGTGAGTATGTCCGTTGGTAGTTTCAGTAGTTGTCGAATCCACGCTATACACCTGCACTAGCCATTTCAATTTCCCGTGACAAAGTGTCTCAGACAAAGAGATTATTATGGCGCCAACGGCCTTTCTGCAGATGAGAAGTGGGCTCGGTGGCCTCCTTTCCCACCCCTATCCATCGTCGACAATCATCCCAACTCAAACGCTTCCAGAAGTTGCTTCGAATGTCCTTACAGCAAGGCAAGGCGCTACAACAACAGTAGTTGCGCAATCATCCGGAGCGGCTACACTATCCGGCGGCGCCATCGCTGGCATCGTGATCGGATCAATCGTCGGGTTTCTGCTGATCCTCTGGATCATACGATCATGCCTGAATTTGGGGTCCCCAGGGCTCTGGGGGGCGACATTCGCGCCCGAGCGGGAGAAATATGTTGAGCCACAACGCCATCACTCATCCCGGCGCTCAAGATCTCGCCACTCGCATCATTCTCACAATCCGAGGCGCGTCTCTGTCGTTGAGACTACGCGACCTGCAAGCTATTCAAGGCGCAGCAGGAGCCCGCGCGCCCCTCCTGCTGCGTACCAGAGGGAAAGAACTAGTTTGGACACAAGGGGCTGGAATCCAGGAAGTGATGGACATATATATGGCAGATAGGCAACAAGTGTTTCCAGAGGGGGCTTGGGATGTCGAAAGAAGACATTTATTTGAGTGCCGTTTAATAACTGATGTAGCTGAATACGACGATGGAGATTGTTTGCTTTTGACTTCGGTGTAATTTACCAGGTATTTGGAAGTTGCTAAACAACTCATCGTGACTGGCAAGGGCGAGACCTGTTGGTTGTCCAGAACGGGCCCATCTAAGAGCGGCCTGTTGATGGTAACCCTTAAGTAAGAGAAGGGGGTTCCGGGTTTCTAAATAGAATCAGGTAGCCAAACGCGGGAAGCCCTCGTGGCGTGGCGACGAGGCTACAGCTTAACCACCAAGCCCAACGGGGTTTCCTGTCCATTGACACGCCACGTCCCGATCAAGGGCGCACGCGCAATAGTGCAAGGTTCATCATTACGACACCACGTACCATCTAGGAGCTATACAACTAAGACTCGGCATCATCATCATCATCATATCGCTTTACCCCTGTAGGAGTAAGAGTTCATCGGAGGAAGTGAAGGACTCCTACAAGTCGGGGAGGCCTAGGAGCGACGCTCTCGAGGACTAAGTCACTACACTCTTCCTGACGTATCGCGACTATTTCCAGATAACAAACTCTTTGTGAGCAGTGACTAAGCATGCGTGGTGTTTGCGAGCCCGTCTTGTCGGCGTCTTTGACATCTTATCGTTCAAGATGTTTTCCACGACCTCTAGGCCATATATCCATGGCCTACGCCGTGTCGACCATCTCGGCTACCATTGCCACGGATCATCGCGAGCTGGAGCAGTGTTGCAATAAAGTCATCACACCGGCGGACCACGACGACCCCAGCGCTACGGAATCCAATTCACGTGGACCCTATCACGTCAATCGTTCAGCAAGGGACTTGTCGTCTATTCTGGCTTCGAAAAGTGTCTGGGCCCAAAGGGTAAGGATATGGCCGAAAGAGATAGGAAAGAGCATTGCTAGGTAAAGCTTCTATCGATCTCACTCGCTCCCTTCTCCTACGAAATATTCGGCCTACGGAGACCAACAACTACTTGTTAGGAGCAGATATTAAATATGCTCTATGAGTTCCAAACATGATGAGTTCAGACCAGGTCGAGTACGTGGCTAAGCTGAAGGAGTTCTGGAGTAATCCTTCCTACCAAATTAAGGACGAAGAGATCAAAGACCTTTCTGCGCTTGAAGACGCTCCCAGGTCGCTTTGAAGGATCCGGAAAGACAATGTCACAATCCGTCACTAAGGTTGTTAGTACAACCGAGGCTTTTGTTCCGTCACGCAGTCATCCGACTGCCCGCGAACAACCGCCTTTCGAGACGGCTATGGCATCGTTAACAGCGCCTATCGATCACCTCACCGACCTATTTCGTAAATTTCCTGACAAGACCACCTCGCCCAATCCATATAATTAGGCGAAGTAAGTGTTGACTTGCGTGGAACAAATGGATACTACTTGGGAGGCAAGGGAGTTAGAGTCTATATCAACATGATATATGTAACAAGCACATAAAACCCATTTGAGATATGTCCTTCATGCTTTCTGTGAACGAGTAACCTGATATGTACAAGACATCACCTAACCTCTTTAACCTATGACTTTGGAATATTCCCTTGTAAGACAGCTCACTACCACTCGCAATATACCATTGGTTTTAGAAGATGGATTTTGGCCTTTGTGATGATTAGTAAGGTTCGTTTAAAAGGGGCAGTCTAATATGTGAACACGAGGTGAGGGATAGCCATCGTTACAACATACATCCGGGACACGTGGCGGGTGCATGAGGGTACACAATATAAAATACACCTTTCGGCAATAAGAGTCTGGCTCTGGAATTTTTAAGTTACATTTGTCGTCCGTGAGGTTGAAATTGGAACACTTAGTGAAGATCCATCACGACGGCATAGCTATCAGGTATGCATGCCATTTTATTTATCGCACGGCAGCATGGGAATAAGCTTATTGGGACTACTTGCAAACCTCACTAAGAGTTGTTTGAAATAATAGCAGACACATAAAGAATACAATATTTCGATTATAATGTTGCATAATGGTTGGTGTCGAAATATTCAAACAATTGTGTCTTTGAGATGAATGGGTTGTTTTCGCTTGTCCGAGGTGTTTCCTGGGGCAGCTCTAGCATGTTTCATCAAGATGATTGATACCTTCCAATTGTTATAACAATCTCATAGTAAGGAAGGTACGACGCTGATGTTTGTCCAGCAATATCGGCTTCTCATTCAGCTGTAATGCACAACATTTTTCTTTCTCGTTATATTTACTTGGCTACTGCCTCCCAAGATAGCTAGATCTCAATAAGCCCATCAATCTCCATTCTTTTCTGAAGTTACCAAGTCCAGACACCAACACCTGCAGCTACCCCCAAGACCGCAAATAGCCGTCACAACGATATTCAGTCGTCAAAACCTCGCAATGCCTTCTCCATCCACCAATGAGATCATGATGAGCCCACTGGAAGCGTTCCATGATCCCTTAGTACAGAGCGCGGACCATGCCGGCCGTACACTCGAAGAGATCTTGGCGTGGGACGACGAGAAACTAGAGTGCACGCACGATTACATCCAAACGGTCTTCCCGCTCACCGAACCCTCTCCATACGAGCACCTAGCCCCCGTCCTCGACGAAGAGACCATGTTGATCTTCCGACACTCTCCCCCTCTTCAGCAAAGCGTCGTCCGCTCGATGATCCGCATTCTCAAGTTTTACGGCTTCGAGGTCGACGAATGGTCATGGAACATAGACGATACCGGTCGGCCGCACCTGACCGACGGCGCAATCAGCATCCGAGACCGCGACGTCTTCGCGCAACAGCAGGCGCATTGGCTCCGACGCTTGAATCATAACCACCTGCGCATGAGCCGTATCATCCGCTGCCTGCGTCTCATCGGCCTCGAGGATGTTGCGCTGGGGTTCTACGACGCCATCTCTGAGATATACTCTCAGTTAGGCAGTCCCGACTCACGCAGCCCTCAGTTCTGGCGCGCAGCTATGAGACAACCATTGCATATCGCCCCTAATGGACGAGAGACAGAGTGGCTGAAGAAGTACAGCAGACAGGGGGAAGTTTAACGGAGACGCGGTCATGGGATACCAGTATCTCGACTAATGCCATGGCACGGTATCTGGCGTAGGGCTTCAGGCGCTACACCCAGCAAATTAGCACACAGTTTGCAGCGCTTTCCCAACCGTTTTATAGATTGCGTTAATACATCCTGCGGATATTAGAGACATTGCCCTTTGGCTCAGAATGATTTGTCGTTCCTAATTGTATAGTGAGTGATTATTGAGTAAATTTCGTGACAAAATATGGCGTATGATAGGGTCCATATCTCCAACAGCCTGGCGCGTAGTGGAATGGGTGGCTAGTTGACGAAATCTTCAACTAAATCAACAAAACAAATGATTTCTAAGCGAACATCTATATAGGAATCAGTAAGTGTGATTTATATGTCTCAATTCTCTCCTGGGCCGGACAGTTGCGTTCACTTAGCCAACTTTGACCTGGTTGACCTCATCCTGAGCGACACCCTCGCCAGCAAGGGCTTGGAGGTCCTCCTCGCCCATCTCACCCTCCCACCCATTCGCGACTAGGTAGGCTCGGAACTTATCGTCGCTGTTTTGGAGATCCTCGCCTGTTATGTTGGGAACGAAGAAGTACGTAACGAGGACACCGACTACGCCAGCAATGGCAGAGATGAGGAAGGTCCAACGCTTGCCCAGATTCTCCTGCTACCACACAGAAATATCCCGTGTCAGTAATTTTTCTCTAGTTTGTTAGAAATTAGGCGAAACGAGACAAAGGAATCATCATATTTTCCTAGGCCCTGCTCGGGAAAATGATATATCATTTAACTTACTAAACGAATGTTAGTATATCTGACAAACAGCAGAAAAATTACTGACAAAGGATATTTCTATACTGACCAATGCGCTGGAAAACTTCGGTGCCGACAGCACCGCCCGTTTTCCCCAGCGCCGCAGAAATACCATAGCAGGTGCCACGGACTGCGGTCGCATAGGCCTCAGACGAGATAAGGCCTAGCATATCGCCGGGGCCGAGATTGCCAGAAGATTGCATCAACCCGTAGAGCACAACGAAGAGGGGTACGATTTTCGTCACGCGGTCATAAGCGAGGCCGACAATCAGTCCAAAAACGAGGTAACCAGAGAATCCAATCATCATTGTGTATTTCCGGCCAATCTTATTGCACAGCCAGGCACCGAGGAACACGCCGGGGAGCGCCAGAGCGTTGAGAAGGAGTGTCCATTCGAGTGTCGTCGAAATGTCAGAAGTCTTTACGACGCTGCTGATGATTAGTCCGGAGAAAACGCCGTTCGGAAAAGTTACGAAATCGTAAAGGAACCAGGCACCACAGGTTCCGATGAGCGTCTTCCAGTAGTATCGGATGATAAGCTTATACGGAACCCTCTTTTTGATAGCTCCCTTCCTGTACAGCTTGCTGTTAAGCATCTTCACTCGAAAGTAGAAAACCTACATAACGTGTCAGTTTGATAATTAGAATGAGGCCAGTCCAGGAGAGAGAAGGGAACCGCATACAGTCAATGGTAGTAAGATACCAATTCCAAACCCGACTTTCCATGTCGTCGTGAGATGGTTCTGACCAGTTGCCTGCAGGATGATGAGGAAGATGGAAAGCACGAGGGGACCACCGAACGAGAGTGGCAGATTGGTGACGAGGATGAATATCGGCCCACGCTGACTAAGAGCACGCTCGTTGGCCGCCTCGCTGGCACTGACGGAGCTCGCAGGGTATTCGCCTCCTGTACCGAAACCAGTGATACCTCTTGCGACAGTGAGAAACCAGAAGAGACCGACAGGAGTGGATGCCGTCGCGGCCGTGCCCAGGATACCGCCAACGACGATGAGCGCGGTGGTGATCACGATAGCCCACTTTCGGCCCAAGTAGTCACAGACAAGGCCGATGGTGATCTGACCAAGGATTTCACCGACTAGAAGCGCGTTCGACACCTGGGTGCTATAGAATGACGTGTATTCCTTGTACTCATCCTTAAGGATGACATTTGTGGCAGTCCTACAAGTGAAGATCAATATTTTGAGAACTATCACATATCGAAATCGATTGACTCACATCAAGTTATTTTGATAACCATCTGAGATGAGGGCAGCTCCTGATTTGCGTAGTGCAATTAGCATTTGTGCTCCAGCGCAGAATTGGGGGGTATTGTCGACTCACCGGCAGCTAGAATGGTGAAAAAATCAGATATCTGCTGTCTTCGCGAAGACACCTGAGCGGAGGGCGCTTCAGGATCTTCAAGGTTGGCGACATTCTTGGACTGCTCAACTGGCGAGGATTCGCTCATGAAGAGCTCCTTGCCATGGTTTTCGTCGGCCATCCTATTGCTAGTTCTCTCAGTCTCACCAATCTCCGTTAGATGCGTACGACCGCGCCAAGCAAGATAGGAAATGCACGAAATAGCAACCAACCCACCTCACAGCGACGATATAGATAAATTTCAAAATATGAGAAGTCTACAAAACTCAATGAACGGTTTGCACGGAATTTTTCTCTTCTTCCCTGCTTCTTGATTCTCCCTAACACGTGCTCCGCCGTCACCAAAAAATGCTGACTAAATTTTGATGGCGAGCTTTGACACCTACCTACATAGGCTAGTCTTATCGTTGGTCAATGCTCGTAGCCGGATTAAGCCAAATTTGCCGATCCCACCGCGGTCGATTTCCGAGACAGCTTAAGGACCCTTGCTTCCCCAGACGCCCAATGACTGCCAAGCCTGCACTCCACGTGCCCAGTTCCTTTATACAGTGGATTCACTTGAGGATCTCAGCGGCTGGATAGACTATAGCCACCGAAGATTTTCTTTGCGGCGCCACACCGACTTTGATTCTATCGAGTGATACTTATGGACTTGATGTCGTCACCCATTGATCATCTATCATTTTCTCAACCACGGCGAGCACGGGATGTTTCATATAACTCACTCACACTTTGAATTTAGAAAACCGAAAAGTCCGTATTACTTCACATCATCAAGAAGGAAAGACTTGTGTCCACGTGGATTGCTATGTTTGCATATAGGTGACTAAGAAGATGGTTACAACCTAAGCTAAGTTGATTGGAAAGAGCAGGTCTTTTGTTGAATGTCTAGAGATCTTCTTGCTATTGATTCTCGGCGAGTTTTTTAGCATCTACCTATGGGCATCAACGACAGTGAAACCGCAAAATTCAGGGCAATGGGGCAAAAACATTTGAGAGTGGATTATGTTCAACGTGCGGTCAGACTACCACGACGTAACATTAGAACGGTCTCTTCCTGTGACACAAAGTCATTGACCTACATACAGTAGTTCCTCCCAACTCCACTGGAAAGGACCATGTAGATTCGAGATCAGCTCTCCCTATTGCTTCAGCTTCCTTACTCTAGCTCATAAAGTTGCGTTGGTTGAACATCAAGGTGCCTTGGTTGTGTTGGAGCATCAAGTTCCGCTGGTTTTGTTCGAGAATCAAGTTCAATTAGCTTCATGCGGGAATCGAGTTCCATTATTCTCATTCGAGAGTCGAGCTCCAGTGGTTTTGTTTGAGGATCAAGTTCTAGTGGCTGTGTTTGAGCATCGAGTTCGGGGTAAAGCGGGGGATTGGCTTCAATCTCGAAAACTGGTTCGACTTTGGCCGGAACCGCCACTGACCATTGTCTGATCCAACCAGGAGGCATCAAATTTGGGAAGATCGGTTCGCAGCTAAGCGAGGGACGCGTGAGTGGTCGAATCCACCGCGTCTTCCTTTCTTTGTGGTCAAGGTAATAAGGGTTTCCGTTTTTAGCTATTCTGGGCTCCAATTCTGGGCGGAACGCTCCATAATCTTCCTGTATACCACTGAATACAGGACAGAAGTTGAGCGGTTCTCGCCAATCTGGAGTCTTTCTATCCATCAATTCTAGACCAAAGCGGACGGCGATATGTCCCTTTGTGACTTTGCAACGCTCACCCATTGCATCTAGGTGTTTACATGTTAGCTCTGATTCAGAAAAACGGCAAGTGTGTCGAATAAGCTCATGACGAAGATCTTTGAAGCACCAAACATACCTCTGCGTATGAAGTCGAACCCATCTTAGGCCACCACATACTGTTCTTCTAACAGATTGTCATGATCAAGAACTCTGATGCGTATCGTGAAAGCAGGCTGTAGAGTACTGCCGAGAGTCAATACCACAAGCAGTGGAAACAAGCGGGAAACAACTCAGGGGACCTTACATATTTAAATTCAAATGGAATTCGTGGAAAAGATTGAGTGGGACGCTGGTCCGACCTTCATCCCAGTTCTTATATATTTCGAAGCCATCGTGGTGCCCTCCCCTATCATGCAAGGTGACTCTTAAAGTCAAACGTCTTTTTTTCAACTTCTCTGTGGATGTATCAGTCTAGTACGTATTGACTTTTGAGTTTCAGTATCTACTAGCTAATGAGAGAGAAAACATACCAATAAAGGAAGTACGTTGAAGAAGTTTTGTTTCGACTACAATTGACTTCAATTCCATCAACATCGGTATATTAAGCGCGAAGTTGTAAGCGAGATCTTCTGCAGCTTTTAATAGTGAAGGAATATGAGGAGAGGTTGTGAGTTGCTGCCGAATATCCCTCAACTTATTCCAATCAGGTGCATGCTTCTTCGCGAAAGCCACCAAGCATGGAATATCCCTCTTGCTCCACTGCAATCGTTCGAGTCAGTAAAGACTTCTTTTGGTAGTTCTGGAGCTCTCAAAGCTGGGAGTAAGCTCCCGAGACATATATTTTTGGAGCTGGTAGTGTACTAAACAGGGTGAAAAATGACTCCAGCAACCACTTACGAGTTGATCAAGCAATTCAGGACGCTGACGCACAGAGTTCTTATCAAGAAAATCTTGAATGTCTTGCAAGGATGCCGTTATAGATAATACTTTGTGGAATGTCACAGAAGCCTCAAGCCATAGAGGTTTCAATGTGCGGACAAGAGCCTCCACACCAATAATGGCTGCCGGGGTATCCATAGGGGCTGCGAGATTTCGACTGATAAAGAAGTTGATGATTGTGTCGTCCAAGGTATCAACACGTTTTTCTGAGCCGAGCTGTTCCTCCATAATGTAATTAAAGGCAAGCTCTTGGAGGCCATTGAAAACTGTGTCGTAACTATTTTGGACTTGGTTGGAACCGAAGGCTACAAAGTAGCTTTGTAGCCTGTTAAGGGTTACTATGCACTGGCGAGCCCTTGCTGCCATCATACCAAATGAATTCTGATGCGCCAAGGGGTAACAAGTCTTGCTTCTCATGCCAGTGATAGTATCAACATATGTAAAGATGCCGTTTTTCCAGCTTTTGTCCCACCCCCAAGATGTCGGAACAACGTCAGGAGGCTTTTTCTTCGTCAGGCGCTCGTCGTGTTGGACGTATTGGTTCCAAAGATAGCGCTCATGCGTAGGTTTAACACTATCGATGAACCGTCGAAGCAACGCAATGAACGAGTCCAGGTCCATGTGCTCGAGTCCGTCATTACTTAAATCTCGATTTACCCATCCCATGATCTCTTCGCCTCCAGCGTCTGTTTCAATTCGTGTCAAAGTTTTGACATAGAAAACTTTGAGATCGTTTCCTGTCAGATAACCAAAACCTGAGGAGTCGAGATGCTCAAACGCCGTAAAAGCAGCTTTTCTAAACTCCGCTTCGTTAAACGGATCCATTTTGGTATCACTTTCGTGGATATATGGTTTCAACACATTGGCAATTGCATCATAGTCAGGGCCAACAGTCAACGCCTTATGTCGGCCCATCGACTTGTCAATTTCCTCATCAAGTCGCCGAGACGCATTCTGGATCCCCTCGCCATAGATGAGCGGCATATAGAGACCAAATATTCCCAGCATCGAATAAGCCATGTCCTCTTCACGTGTCGTCGTGCGACCCTTTGCCCACGACTTGCGCTCCTCGATGGTAAAGCTAGAGAGCGAAATGCCTCTAAGCGCCAGGGGTCTAATTTTGGTGATCTCCTTTATTCGATCTTCTAACGAGGACTTGTCTCCAATATGCTCTCCCTTTGCTGTGAAGAAATCAACGGAAGCTGGCGCTAGTAGTTCTTGCTAAGAGACTGTCAGTTGGCATGATTTCAACTTTCGGCAAGGATAAACGAATACCAGAGTCCAACCACGGGTAAACCATCTTGACTGGATCATTTGCTGTGGGTCATCACGATCGATTACATCGGCAAGAAGCGCGTAGCATTTGACTGCCTTTTGATACCACCGGAACATGGAGTTGATGGCATACGCAAGTTCGGTGCTCGAGTGACGATTTATGCAGCAGCTATCAATCCAAAAGTAGGGCAAGCCATCAGCCAAGGCCTGTTTAGCGCAGAACTGAATTTTGGAAAACCCGACTTTGCTCTCTGGCACGCCGGCCTGGAAGTCGTCGAAGATGACTTCATTTTCTTCATTCAGATCCCAGGTGTGAGAAACAATCGCGTACGGTGGTGGATTGTCAATGTACTCCTTCGTAAGGCTTATCTTGCCATCTTGGAAATGCAGCAGCCGCATGGCTCAAGCGCGTTCCGGAGATCACGGCACACGGGTCCTCATAAGAGTGATGGACCAAGCATTCTTCACCAAATACAGACACGTTTTCTTGCCCGCCTGACTGTGGGGGTTTAGTTGAGGGCGGTCTGCTGTGCCACAGAAACAGTCGCACTAATGCACGACAAACACTTGGCGAAAGCGCTATGCTTGTCTCATCTCAGGCGTCAGTATTTCTCCATGATGAATTAAACTCTTGGAAGTTTCAAAAAAAAAACATCTATGATATTTCAATATTTTACTCCGTAAATATTACTATTTTCTTAGTTCCAGTTCTTCACCTTCTACGGCTAGCCGACTGGCTGATGATGTAGGCAAGGATATTAACTGTATCTAAAAATAGTAACATGCGAAGAACCAGGTTCTGGATACGGGGTTTCAGTGCATTTTAATTAGCCGATAATGTTTAAATCCAGTTCCGAATCTACAAGATGCGCGACGCGAATGGCTCCGAATTATCGTGACGAGGATCCGAAAGTAACTGCACAGCAGCTGAGAAAATTAATGCAAGGGAGGACGAGAGGCGCAGGCAGTCGGGAGCATGCAGCGCTGCGTCTAGGACCGACAAACAGTTGAAAATCACCCGATGAACTACAATGACCTAGCGTACTCTTTCACGGAGAAGTGATCATAGTTCATTATCAAGTATAGTGAGGTATTGATTCCGGACTGTCGATATAGCTTTCTGGAAAATGGCTTACGGGGAACCCGTCTTCCACGGCAGTCACCAGCTTGGTGATCAAAAATCATGAGACCCCTTCTAGACAAAATCGTAGCTTCAAGCAGTTTTTTTTTTTTTTCGCCCTGACAGCAGTTCTTTGATAGGCGCTTTATATTTGGCAATGTCATTGTTTGTTATAGCGGGAAATATATCGGTTAAGTCAGGTAATCACATATAGCCGAGAAATTTCCTAGGTTGTCTTCGGCCGTACTAGTCCAATACCCTATTCTGGACTATAGTTTTAGGTTCCTCTCATGTTAAGCTTGATTGTATACTGAAAGACAAAATGTCATAGTTTATTTCAGAGATCGGATACAGTGTTGTACAAGAAAGTCATTACTGAGTGGGCCACGAGAATACCTTCTCTAAGCAGGGACTATTATAATATAAATTAACACTACCACTCTCAGATGTTATCTTGATAATCCGCATAAATCTCTACTTTCAGCTTCTGACCATTACCGCGCTTCATTCCTGGTGCTAGTAGAAATGACTATCATTACCGTAATACTGGCTCTTGCAGCCATCATCTCAGAATTTGGGCAGATATCTGCTCAACTTCCTACGCCGCCTCTCCCACCTTGGTATCCTCTACAAGGATGGCAAATCAGCTCGCTGTCTACGTACAATCCTCACGAAAGCCCATACGGCACCAATGCTAGCGGTCTCTTCTTGAACATCACCAATCCACAGCAGATTGCCGCTGCTCCAGCACCGTACGCTTCCGGCGGGGGCTATATCGTGTTCGATGCCAGCAGCGCTCTGTGCGAATTGCACTGGAAGACAGGTGAACCTTCCTCCCTCTACCGCCATTTGATACGCAATACTGAAAACACTGCGCCCTTGATAGATTCAGTGACACCTTATGGATATAGCTCCAACAGCTGCACAGTGGCCGACCAGAGTGCACACTGGGAAGTGACTCTTAACGAGGTCCATGAAGACCTGTCCTCTCCTAGTGATCACTACATGAGCTTTTCATTCGAGCTTGTACTCAACGAGACTTTCTTCGGGTCGATTGCGTACAAGCGTATGTTTGGGGGCATCGTCTTCGACACGAGCACGAATCTGCAAGGTGGCTGCGGCGCGAATGGTCTATGCCAATTTGAACTCAAGAATGGGACTTCACCGGTTCTGTTGCAACCTACTTTGGAAGACTGTATGCAGGCTTGTGGCTAATCGGACATGCTGCGTGTATTGAAGCTAGCAAGATTCTCTAGGGGACAGAATCACCGTAGATGGAAAGTTTTTGAGTCTTCAGCTCACAAATATATTACACGAGCCATAGCACGGCTTCAAACCGCTATACGGATCATCTCTATTTTTATATTTGGAGTGGAGTTGATGCTTGCTGGCAATGAATTTGTTGACTCATTCCCAAGAGCATACGACATGTAAAGGGCTCTCTACTCTTTCACCTCTCTCCACGGTGCCAACGCTCCATGCAATCGACCCCAAATACCCCCATTCCAAGTCAGAATTTGATCCCACTCCTCGACCGCACATTGGATAAACATCAAGTGTCCACCAACAATAAAGTCTGCATATGTGGGAAATTCCCCACCAAACATGAAAGGGCCGCTCGTGGTTTCGAAGTAAGCAGCCAATTTTGCAAAATTTGTCTCTAATGTTTTCAAGCTCTCCACTCGCTCGGTTGGGCTGAGGAAGAGGTCTTGAAGTTTAGGAACCCCGAAACGTGCAGCATACATAGCTCGAGTCCCTTCCGCAGTTTCGGGATTAAGAGGTATCTTGTCTAGAGCCAAGCGTGCAACTGAGTGCAAAAGCGTCCCACTAACGTAGTCGTTAAATGCTTTGATGATGCCATAGCTATTATTGGGGAATAGTGGCGGCCCATCAGGATAGTTCTTGTCTAGATAGACGGCGGTATCAAAACTGTCACCAAGTACTTTGCCGGTTGATTCGTCCTCGAGAACAGGTACAGTATAGTGCGGGCTACCATCTGGAAGCTTGGCGATGGTTTTGACCCCTAGTCGCTCGCGGGTCCCTTGTAAGTCTGGGAAATCGACAAATTTCGTTCGATGATCGAGACCTTTATAGTTGAGAGCGTATCTAACCTTCCAAGGATTGGGAACCGTCAGATTAGTAGGTAGACCCGGTCGATCTCCCGGGCCTCCAAGGAGATCGTAAAGAGTTATGGCGGCTGGGCTAGACATTGTATAAGAAGACGTTGACGGTCCGGTTGTTTTTGACCAATTTCTTACTGATTGTACTCAAGACGTTATTAAGGATTCGCCTAGGTTTTATGCTTGGTGATGCGCCATCTCTCCATTGTATGTATCTTTGATGCCTAGACTAATTAATAAGATGATTACCTAGAGCCCCAGAATCGGACAAGGGTGGAGCACATTCGGGTTTCCGGCTCCTCCGGATAGAGAGACCTTACGGCTAACCGCCGGGCACCCGGCGGTGTCCTCTCACCGGTATCCAGTGTGTGAGATCGACTGACTAGAACGTGAGACTATGCTTGCTCAATTGACTAATCTCTACTACTTTCGTCGAGTTATTAACCCACAGAGCTTCCCCATGGTGTTTCAACATAGGAAAGCGCCATGGGATGTAACCACGCAACATATCGCTTTTCCCTTAACAAAATTGGATTTGTCACTTGGAAGGAGCCTCGCATTTGATCCCTCCGCTCTCTTATCAATCAGCTGCTTTACGGAGGAATTGGAAGACCGAGTCGGATTATCCAACCACGCCCTCCGCCTTAATCACCAACAGGCAACTTAGTGCGATCCGGATTATCCGGTATAGCCCCTTTACATTTCCGACGCTACTATGAAGTACTTTTCTTCCCTTTTGCATTTTCTGTGTCATAACTAATCATCTCAAATTAATTCTTTGGTTGCTGAATAATTCCTTCCAGTCTACATAATGCCAACAGCTGGTCTGCCTAGCACGCAAAAGACAGAGTATACACGAGTACCCTCACTATCCTTATGCGTTGCAATAGTCCCTATACATTGAGATCGATATACCATGCTTCTCAAATGTTATTTTCCAGCAAGATGAACTTGAAGAATAAGATCATTGATGATCAATAGGAATTCTTCTTTCACTTTTGATGTGTATTGTCGGCAGGACGTAGAGCGGACTTGAGACGGGAGTGTACACCAGACTTAGTACAAGGATATTGGATGGGCTTAGGACAAACTGCAAACCAGTTTTACGAACGTATATGGCTAATATGCAGTACTAATTCATTCAATCCACTGCAGGTTGAAGATAAGATGATTAATGCTAAGCGCTGTCGTCCAATGTCCTCTTAAGCCTACACATCAGGTCTAGTATCCTCATGTTACGACCCATCGCCTTCCCCTCCCTCTTTCTTCTTTCGCTGTTGCTCTGAGTCGTACATCAGCAATCGTGCTTGAAACTCTCACCATAGCATAGCCTTATTACACGTGTGAGAGAACAGTCCGTGTCATCAACCATGAAGTTCCGCCTTGGCAAGAAGGAAATAGGAAGATGCTAATTTCCCCGGACTGAGTCTGGACGAATAGGTTTGTTCCGCGGTCCATGATTGTGAACGTCGGGCATAATTTCTCCCTACCAAAAGGAATGCAACCCCTGACATCGTGTTTCACTTGGCTCATACCTCCACATCATAAACCATAGCACCTCGACGGAAACCGACATTCACATGTGTAATTGTTTGATCCTGATTAGTGGGGAATTTTCGAATAGATTCTAGCGAGTAAACGCATGCCTATGTATTTTACGAATAGCTGGTGATCCTATTGGCGCATCCCGGGGTAGGTAGGTAGATCGTCGACGGGGATTGGAACTGCGTTCCTCCACAACCCACACTTGCATGGGACTGCCGACAGAAGCATGGATTATATCGGCTTCTCCCACATTCCGCTGCTCCAAGTACCGGTATGGCTGACTACATCTCGCTGGTTCACGAAACTAGCGCTTATCATTCACCGTATGCCGCTGGACCACGTAGAGGCAAGGCATGACTAGCTGTCTCTCAGATATGTTCATTACTCATGAAGGCATACACAATCATTCAGCTTAATATGAAGGATGAGAATCTCCGGATAGTATTTGCGCCTTCCAACAAAATTCCAGACATTTACTTGATCGTCCTTTCAATGTATACATGAGTTCATCACGGACTAAAGAGGCGGTCACGAATGTTCATAAACAGTCCTAGTCTCTTGGCCTTGCCAAGACGCAGAACGCCGGAATGCAAGCTTCCTCGACCTGTCGTGGCCGCGTCATCCAAGACGTGTCGAGTCTGCACAACTCCATCTGTTATTCCGTCAAAGCCATCTCCCCTAGTGAACCATGATGATTATTAAAGAAACAGAACGACGCCACCTAATGAGAAGGGGGAGGATAGCTCGCTCATCATCTAGTATCGATCTTTGCAGTGCCTTCGTAGCGCTGTCGATACAAGTTGAAGATGTTCTTTACCAGCTCTTTGGTCCTAGGCTTAGCAGCCCTCACGGCCGCCCATCCCGGCCACGAAGAGCATGAGAGGCGTCAAGCCATCGAAGCACGGTCCACCTTTGCTGCCAACAAACGAGCCTTGGAGGCGTGCTCTAACAAGCTTGCTGAACGTGGGCACCATGTGGCGGCAGCGGGGCGTCGCCACGTAGAAGTCGAGCGCCTACGCGCTGCCCGTGGTCTACCAGTGAAGAACAGTAAGTTGCTATAATGATTATATTTTCAAGATACAAGATACAGGGACTAACAAACGACACACCCCTTCAGCCATGGCTAAGCGAAGCAACTACATCCGTGACACGCCAACGGTCCTCGCCACCGACCACGAGGGACACCTCAACGGGACCCTCGCCATGACAGACGAGCTCTACGTCTTCAACTCGACGCAGGGCACTGTCCTGAACCCAGAGGGCGAAGTGGGACCCTTCTATGTGCTAGGCGAGTACGTCCGCAGCGACATCCGCGAGGACGAGCCGGGCGTCGAGATCATCATCGACGCGCAGTTCATCGACGTCTCGACCTGCGATCCTATCGAGGGCGGCTGGTTCGACATCTGGAGCGCCAACTCGACGGGTGTCTATAGCGGTGTGCAGACGGATCAGAACGGCAATGGTAATGACGCTAGCAACTTGAACAACACGGCGCTGCGCGGAATTCAGCAAACCGATGGGAATGGCGTTGTGCAGTTTACGAGCGTTTTCCCTGGCCATTACAGCGGCCGGACGAATCACGCGCACGTTGTCTTCCACCAGACAGCGACTGAATTGGCGAACGGAACACTTTCGGGCGGTACTGTGTCGCGTAAGTGATTAAGCTCCCGCAAGCACTAAATCGGAAGACGTTACTCATCGAACCCAAATAAATATAGACATCGGCCAATTCTTCTGGGATCAAAGCCTCATCGATGAAGTCGAGGCCACATATCCCTACAACACCAACACGAACCCGATCACGACCAACGCCGAGGACCGCGTTTTCGGCCAGCAAGAGACAACGAATACGACTTCTGACCCGGTCTTCGACTACGTGTTCCTCGGCGATGATGTCACGGACGGTCTCTTCACCTGGATCGTCGTCGGTATCAATACCACAGCTTCTTATACACCCACGTACTCTTTCGAGCTTACCTCGAGCGGGGGCGAGGCTGTTGATGGTGGTGGCGGTGCCCCTGGAGGAACCGGCGGTGGTCCTCCTTGAGAAATAATCCTCTGCTGAGTATCAAAGTCCAAAAAGGGGAGAATTAGAATTGATATCTGGTTGGCTGATGAGACAAGAATTGGAAGATGAGAAGATTTATTGGAGTAGCAGATGAATAGGATGTAACTTCCATGTGTGCGTCGGTGTTTTATCTTTGACTATATAGGAAATATTACTCTTGTTTTGTATGTGAGTTATAAATCGCCTTGCCCCTGTGTTGACCCAAGAAGTGATTAAGCATAAGACCATAGTAGAAATGAAGGTAGTGCTGCTGCACAAGGTGTTCGTTGGTTTTGTTTGTCAAGCAACAGCCATACTTAAAGATGGTAGTAAAAGGGTGTTCGGGGATGGACACGCCACACTGTACATGAAGAGTTATAAAGGGGAATAAAAAATGAGCCCTGGTCGGCCCAGGTCCCAGGAATCAGAAATAAGATAAGGCTAGAAAGGCGTTTCGTAATCCTTCAGTGAGCTTTTGACAACTCGTTGAGCAGTAGGAACTAGAGTCGGAGTAAAAGAAGAATAGAATAAAGGGTAAGTGGTCAGGAGAGAGTGAGAATTGAACCTCTTGTCGCCAAATGCAAAAAAGTGAAGTCCGTTGAATAAGGTAGACATGGCATGTGTTGTTGTATAGTTGGTACTCTGTAGATACTAGAATTTGCTAAGACTTGCTAGTGTCTGAACCAAGCAATATATTTTGTCAGCTACTTCACTGGTCACCTCGGACTGTTAAAAGGTCTTATAGATCAGTAGAAGTTTGATCAAACTGCAGCTGCTTGTATAGTCTTTCTTAACAATGATTGGCTAGGATTAGGATGGTTAAATCTCGGATTTGTCTGTTTAGACCCACCTATGCATTCGGGTGGATTCACCCATTAACCTGAAGCCCCAGATGCCCCTTGTGATAAGCCCCTCCTCAATGACCCCTCCAAGGCCGATAAGAAAAAAGTTGGCTGTCGCAGCTTCAACTTAGAGCTCATCTTCAACCCATATTCGAAAGACGAAAATAAAACAAAGAGTAATTCGATATGGCGCCTTACGATAGTGACTCTTCAGGCGGTGAGGAAGAAGAGTTCAGAGAGACTAACGTGCTGCTGGGCTATGCTTCGAAAGATCCCGGAGACGACCCTACTAGCCGATTAGGTGGACGACCAGTCAGTAACCATATGTTTCTCTTAACTTATTTTTTCACGTCTAGAAAATGATAGACCGCTTATTCGAGAAATATTCATGATCACAGGAATGGCTCGATCCCGAAACACCACCCTCAGCAGCCTTAGCACGCTGTAAAATATGCAAAGATCTCATGGTTCTGCTCCTTCAACTCAACGGCGAGCTCGCCGATCGCTTCCCCGGCCACGAACGCCGCTTATTCGTCTTCGCCTGTCGCAAGAAGAGCTGCCGGCGGCGAGATGGAAGTATACGAACCTTACGAAGCTTGCGTGCTGCACCGGGTAGTAGTACGGCAGCCTTGCACAACGAAAAGAAGAAAAAAGATGATAAACCGAAAGAGGAACCACCTAAACAACAGCCCGCTATGCTAGGCGAGACGCTCTTCGGCGCAAAGACGCTGGGCAGTTCATCCAGTGGCAGCGCAAATCCATTCGCCACGGGAGGCTCATTATCAGCATCTTCGAACCCCTTCGCGAGTTCAAGCAATCCCTTTAGCTCGCCCGCACCCAAGCCGGATCAGCCCAAGAAAGAAGAACCCTCCTCAGATAAACTCTCCACCGCAACCGAAGTCTTAAAAGCCCTCCCAAAAACCTTCGCCGAAACCCTCAACCTCAATAATCCACAAACTTCCACCACCGCAACACCCTTGGAACCCTGGCCTATAGAATCCTCCCAGCCCAAACCCTACCCAATCTCCTACCTCTCCGAAGCCGAATACGAAACCCTCGACCCGACGCCCCTACCTATACCGCAAGCCACAACAACCACAAAGATGGAACTCGACGACGGCAGTAGCGGCAGCGGCGGGAACGGAAAAGAAGACAAAGAAGTCTTCGAGTCCGCCATGGACGCCGCCTTCCAGCGCTTCGCCGACCGCCTAGCGCAGAACCCAGAGCAATCCATCCGGTACGAGTTCAGCGGCATTCCTCTCTTATACTCGAAGACGGACGCCGTAGGAAAAGCGCTCGCGCCCGCGACCCACGACGGCGGCGGCGGCGTCTCAGGCGGTAAGGGCGTGGGTGTGGGTGTGGGTATGCCGCGGTGCGCCAACTGCGGCGCAGGGAGAGTCTTCGAGGTCCAGCTTACGCCGCACGCTATCACTGAGCTTGAGGCTGAGGAGTTGTCGCTCGAGGGCATGGATTGGGGCACGATTATTGTGGGGGTTTGTGAGCGGGACTGTCAGGCTCGCGGCGTCGAGGAAGGGGGGGTGGGTTATTTGGAGGAGTGGGCTGGCGTGCAGTGGGAAGAGACTGGGAGTTCCGCTCCTGGGAAGAGGTAAGATGGGATGAGGTGGCTTCGAGTAAAAACTTCATTCTCAGAAAGAATGTAGCCAGCCCTCGTGATGTCTTCTACGAGAGCCATGTAGACTTCTCAGAGATAGTGTCTATATGATTGACAATATCAGTGTGCACCTGCGATGGGTAATGTGTGAAGCACACACTGTGATTACAAATATGGAGCCTAGGGATGTTTCATTCCATTTATTCATCTTTTTATTTTCACTTCTCGTTAACCTCTCTATGTAGAAACGAGTAAAGACCATACGTGGTTCCCTCGACATCACAACTCGTGAGGATATCATCATTCCGAACCCCTGGCAGTGTAATTGCCCCCCCCCCCAACGCCAGAGAAAAAGGACCACTCATTTTTCGTTCATCTTCTTGATGCAAAGACAGACCGACCGTCCAGTCATCACCCATCTGTACGTTCTATCGAACAGTCTAGTCCGAGAAGAACACACTTGCTCCGGGCACGCACACAAAACTAGTAGGAGAGAAAAGAGGCAAGACTCAGTCCATCTACTTAAGCCTTCTCCTCCCAAGCCCTCCGGATCACGCGCGAGAACATATCAACATTGACATCCTCCCTCACCTCGCTCTTCTTAGCCTCATTCTCGGGGTTCCTCGGAATCTTGACGACATCACCGTCAACCGTCCATCCGGCAGTCTCAGTCAAGAACTTATACGCCGCGTCACCATCCATGCCGAGCCACTGCTCGAGAACAGGCAACTCGACCTCGCGGTAAGCATGGCTCACAAGCGTGGCGATGCGCACGCGGATGAGCTCCTCGAAGCCGTCGATGTCGGTCGTGAGGTCGGCATATAAGTCGTCGCTGTCGAGCGTGGCCCAGAACCGGGCGTACTGCGCGCCTTGCAGCTGATCGTTGAGCTGGCGGAGCTTGGCGATGGCTTCGGGGAGTTCTTCCGAGCGGGATGTCGTGGGACTCAAGACGCTCGGGGAGATGAGGTGCAGCGCGAGGCTGAATTGTGGTGAGGGGAAGCAAGTCAGGGCTTTGACGAGGATGTTGGTTATGACTTCTTCTTTGAGACGGTCGGGGTTGAGTTGGTATCTGGTTTGGAGGTGATGCTGGTATTAGTATACGTGTACATAGAAAAGTTTGAAGAGAGGGACGACAGGGCAGAGTTCATGGTCGTTGGGAGTTGGTTGGTTGGGTCAGATACATCAGCATATTTTGTGACTTCATTTTATTAGAAATCAGGTAATAGGAAACGTTAATTCTTGATCATCATTCCCAACCAACATTGCAGAAGTGACAAACATGGTCTCCGGAACCCGTAATACCAAAGAGGGGTAATAAAGTTGTGAATAGTCTACTTACAGCTTCAGTAACGTGCGGTTTGCATTGCAGTCAGTGTATCGGTTCTCGCACTGGTGGCTCAAGTACTGTTCGAGGTTGCCAACTGCTTCGGGATTGTATCGCTCGAGACCGTTGATGATGTTGGTGACCTCCTCGGGGCGCTCCTGGGGATCTTCGGAATCCATCTTGACCGTGTGTGTTGTGTTTGATCGCGAGGTCCTCGTGACGATGCGGAGGAGGAGGATCAAGAGGAGGGTCAAAATTCAGAGGTTAGTCGTGCGGCCTGGTGGGGCAGCTGCCGAAATTGCCTTGTGCGTTTTCGGTCTATGCTTCTACCCAGTACTACGGATTTGGTCCCTTTATTTACATAAGTAATTGTACAAACCTCCCGCCCGAGTGGCCAGCAAGGTTGGTATGGATTTTTTTCATTTTATGTTTTGCTTCAAACTTCCAATTATTCATGCTCTATCCTTGTTGCTATGGTATCTCTATTATTCCTCTCTCTTCTGTCTATCTCTTATTTTCTCTCTTTTTCTACAATATGTAATTTCGAATTCTTGACGTTGATTTATTGCTTAACAAGGAGAGACTTGCCCGTCATCTCATCAGGGATTGGTAGCCCCATGGCGGCAAGCACCGTAGGCGCAACATCACCTAGCACACCTTCATCTCCCTGCTTCAGTGACCAACCCTCAGGGGCGTTGTCCATGATAAACGGAACCTTGTTGGTCGTGTGTGATGTCTTCGGCTTTCCATCAGGGAACTTCATTTCCTCAGCATTGCCATGGTCGGCAGTGATGAACAGGATATATCCCTCCTTCTTGCAAGCCTCTCGGATCAATCCAATGCCCTTGTCCGTTGCCTCGCAACCGATGATAGCAGCCTCATACACACCCGTGTGGCCAACCATGTCGGGAGGTGCAAAGTTGTTCATGACGAATGGGAACTCCTGGTCGGCAAGTCGCTTGCAAACCTGCTTGGCAACGCCGTCGGCAGACATCTCGGGCGCCTTGTCGTAGGTGGGAACACTCTTGTTGGATGGAACAAGATCTTGTGACTCGTCTCGGGTCTCGAGGTCAAATACTTTCTCTACACCTCCGTTGAAGAAGAATGTGACGTGCGCGTACTTCTCAGTCTCCGCAACGTGAACCTGCTTGACATTTTGCTTGCCAAGCCACTCGGCCAACACGTTACCCATATGTTGCGGCTTGAAGGCGATCTCGAAAGGATAGTCAACCTTGTATTGAGTCATGGTTACCAAGTGAATCTTGGGGTAGGGGAAGTCGGGTCTGGGCGAGCGATCAACGTCTCCCAGCAGCTGGGTGATCTGACGGGCGCGGTCGGATCGGTAGTTGAAGAAGAAAACCTCATCGCCGTCCTTGATGCGACCCTCATCGCCACCGACGATTATGGGCTTGAGAAACTCATCCTTCTCGTCCTTCTCGTAACGTTCCTTGACAGTCTTCACTGGGTCGGAACTCTCCTCGCCCTCGCCCAGAACCATGCCCTTCATGGCAATCTCGACTCGCTCCCATCGCTTATCTCGGTCCATAGCGTAGTACCGGCCAACGACCGTTGCGATCTGGCCGATACCGATCTCCTTGGTCTTCTGAACGAGCTCTTCCATATAGCCAGCGCCGGATTTAGGGTCGGTATCACGGCCATCGCCAAAGAAATGGATAAAGACTTTCGGTACGCCGGCAGCCTTGGCAGCTTCGAGGAGGGCATAGAGGTGGGTTTGTTTAGAATGCTGATGCTCAATTAGCTTTATGGTTAAGAACCGACGCCGGACCTCGAGGGGATAGGACGTACAACACCGCCGTGAGAGACAAGACCGCAAAGGTGTAGACGGCCGTTGCCATTCTTGGCGCTCTCTATGACTTTGCTAATAACTTCATTCTTGGCGAATTCGCCCTTCTTGATGGTCTGATCAATGCGGACAACGTCTTGCCAGACAACACGGCCGGCTCCGATGTTGAGATGACCGACTTCGGAATTACCCATGAGACCCTCTGGTAGACCGACGGCCAAGGACGAGGCCTCGAGCTCAGTGAAACCAGTGGCACTCTTGGACAGCTCGTCCATTACAGGCGTTTGGGCATTGGTAATAGCATCGCCATGGCTGTCCTTGGTGGGGATTCCCCAGCCATCAATGACAATAAGACAGGCCTTCTGGGTAGGTTCAGGCATTTTAACTCTGATTTGAAGTTATAATTTGAGGTAAAGATTGAAAGTTCGAAGACAAGTTATTCTAGGAAGTGCGTGGTTTTTTCCTATTTCAAAGCGAATTGGTTGAGATATGGAAGCTAGGCGTAACAGGTTTGGAGGGGCAACACGCGCGAGGGTAGGATGGTGGGATGGCGGGGGAGTTTTTTTTTTTTACAGATTTAGTTTCTTACTACCGCGCCGGCAGGTATCTCCTCATCGTCCTTACTCTGTGTACACCATGAATATTTCCCGCAACTTCTGCAGTCAGATCCTCTGTTCTCTTTTTGGATTCTCACTACATAAAATGTATTTGAAATATTGAATCTCTTTCAATTCGACTTTTGCTCATTCTCTATGAAATCAATGCCAAATGATTGATGCCAACGGATTACATGAACACAGATATATTAGACAAGTACAAGTACTTTAGAACCCCTCCAAAGACTGGCGTCCGTTGCCCAGTTGGCGGGCAGTCTAATTGACGTCAACCGGAACTTGGGGAGTGGGCACCCTTCTATCTCCAATTAAGCTCCCCTGCAGGGTCCATTTTCTGCATCGCGTCTTTCAAGTTCGACTTCGTGAACATACAGAGGTCAGCAAGGACTCAATATCACGTTGTGCGGTTACTCTTACAGTCTTGTGAAGACTTTGAACATTCTTTCTGCTAAGGCTGGGTAGACGCTTCACTGACAGCAACTCACCTCTGCAGAGCCCTTACCACATCGACCCAAATCCCTTAGACGCGTTCATTGCTCCTTAGTATCGGGCCTCGGTTCTACGACAGTTCTAGTCGCAAGACACTACTCTATCATCTCACCTACCGATCTCACCGATTCCATATCTACCTAAAAAGATTAAGCACCTACCTCCGCGCACCCAATCTTTTGTTGAGAGGACCAAAGGAAAAGATGTCCTCAACACCCCAGCCAACCACCAACCCACCCCTCCAGCTCCCCACAACCCTCAACCCCGACGCCTTCGACGTCCTCTCCGAGCTCGCCAACCTCCTCACCCGCTTACGTACTCTGCCCGCGCTGCCTTCCTCCAGCGGGACGACAACCGGCACCGGCGGGGTAACTGGCACACCAGTACCACGAGCAGGATCGACACCCGCGCAAGCCACCTCGACCCCGACACCCACAGCCTCCTCCGCAACAACCACAGGCGGCAAGCGTACAGACTTAACCCTGAAGGAAATCCCCGTCGCGACAGATACGTTGCGCCACCGGTTCCAGCGCGCAAGGGCGCTGATTAAGACGCAACTGCCCGATCTGGACCGCGGGATCCCAGACCAAGAAGTCGAGATCCGCGCGCTCGAGGCGAGGATCGAGCGGCAGAGAGATACACTGTTTAAGCTAAGGGATGTCGGTGCGAGATTGGGGATTGAGACGGGGCAGGGAGAAGGCGATCGCATGGAGGAATGAAAGCGAAGAGGTTTTTTTCTTAATGGACAGATGGAAAGCTAATAGCTTAGGAGAGGGGGACGCGTCAAGCTCAAAGCATGAAGGGCCTGGCTAGATTCTCACCAGAGCCATCATCGGTTTTCGGTGTCCTGCGACTTTATTATCCTCATTCCCCGAACGCATCGAGCGTCACTCAACAGTTCGTCGACAACGCAATAAACCCAGAACATACCATCCGGCCTTACATTCCTAGTTCCCTAAGATCTTAATGGGATGGGTCAGAATTGATGGCTCCGGGGCGATAGATCTTCGAGATTTGTGAATCCCAGGCTCAGAGCATTTATGGTCGATTTCTAAAGGCATCATATAGGCGTTTGAGGAGTTCACAAGAATAGCATAAGCACAAAAGGAGTTCTTTACAGGCTGAAACATATTAAGACGGACTCATTTGTAGTATCATCATAGGGATATCTAGCAGGGAGTTAGAAATAAGCAACACGATGCGGTGCACTTGAGTGCCCGTACTACCTATCTTGCTGTATCTCTCTCTGTTGTGTCTGTTCTTTGGCAGCTCTATGTCTGTAGGGTATCTCTCTTTTTCCGTGTATCCACGCAATAGGTCAAGCTAATTTCTCAAGTCTCGCCTTTCTTCCACTTGGTAATGCCCACCTTGCGAAGAATATCCTGAGTGCTGAGGCTCGGATGTCCACACACCGTGTTCTGCCACACTTCCTCGGGAATGTGGTGCTCTTCTGCCAAGATCTCCCAGTTGGGAGAAGGCTCGAGCTTGAGCCATTTGAAGTCGTCCACCTTGTTCCACTGGTTGTTTTCGGCCTTGAGGGACTCGTCGACCTTGTTGACTACATGTTAGCTTCAACTATGAACGTTCAATGTTCGATTTACTCACATAGAATTGCGGTAGCGGCGCAAAGCGAACGTTCGAGCAGTCCTCAATGATAGGATGGCTAGTGCAGTGCAGGTAGAAAACCACATCCCGACACTCGTGAATGCGCACCTGCCGCGCCGCAACAACGACAACGCAGTCCTCCAACCCCGTGATATGTGCCGGTCCAGCCACATGGCCTGCAACGATTAGACTGTGCTTGATGTTCTTCAGCGCGAGTCCCGCAAACGGTGTACCGCCGGTCCCTTCTCGCGTGCTACTCGTCGGGATCGTCATGTCCACGATGCATCGCGTCAGATCCGTCAGGCTGCCTGAGGACGTCGCCCGCGACGCCGATTTCGGCAGGATGATGTGTAGGCCCGTCTGGTCATAGATGGCGATGTTTTTGGCTGTACTGAAACTTGGGCTGCGAACCTTCTTCTCGCCATCTGGCCCTGTCGATGAGAGCTCGCGATTGTAGTTCCTGGTAGGTGTTGATGGAAGCGCGCTCACAGCGTCGCGGATCTCGCTCGCACTCTCAGGGGCAACCTCATCGTCATCGACTGCAGCGGCGCTTGTGGACGTGGAAGAAGTCAAGTCGTTGCCGCCATCACTGCTCCAAACTCTTCGGGATCGAGGGTCGGGGGTTGGGTTGGCTGATGATCCTGTAGCCTTCGGGCCTTTGGACTTGAACTGGAAACGGGACTTTGGAGCTAGCTGCCCGGTTGTCTCGTTCAGTTTTTCAGTCAAGCCTTTGATCGCCTGGGAGTATGTCCGTTGGTCATAGCCGGGAATAAAATCCGTCGCGTCCATGACCTCGGTGGACAGGCGGGAGATGCCGGCCAAGACCACATTAATGCCATCCTGACGCTCACCACCGACAGTGGACAGCGTCTTGAGATTATCAATCTCATCTTGCAAAACTGCTTATGTGGTCAGCATCGTCACTTCTTAGGCATACTCATGATCGTGTATAGAAGGGAATAAAAAGAAATACGTCTGCTCACGGGTGATCTCAGCCTGGAAATGGCGGAAGAAGCGCTCCTTAGGGTCGGCCATCTGTGGGTTGGTCAACTTGCCTGAAGCGTCAGGAGGATGTGGGTCGAAGGGAATGAATTGGTGATTGGAGGCCATCTTGAGGAAAGAGAGTGAACCTGTATTAAATAGACTCAGGTTGGTTGATATGGTGTTAGGGGCTTCGTAATGATATTCCCGTCTCTGCAGGTACAAGGATACTGAATAATTAAGTGAATGGTTGGTGTTGAACAGAAACCTTGGAACACATTTGAATGCAAAGGGTTGCTGTACAAGCTGAAACTCACTTACTTGGTGTCAGTCTGTCGATATTGGATGGCCACTGATTGAGCTGGAAGGTGTGCCTCGACGGATTTGCTGCATGTGACAGATGGTGTTGCCTTAGAGCATCATTCTTCAGTGCTCCTGCCTACCAAGTAGTGCTAGTAGAGAACAAAAAACGGCCCTGTAACAGTCTGAATGTGGCCCGAAACCTTGGCTGTCGGCCAATCAGAAGCGGTTCATTCAGCACTGAAGCCGCCTACTTACCTAAGGTGGGCGCTAATCAGGGTACTCGCTTCTGATTCACTTTACACCCAGTAATTTGTGTCTGGGGACATCCGTGGTGGTCATACTGAATCACAGACATCTCCATGCTTGTGCAGATGGAAAACACAATATGATTCAGAGGAGCATTTAGAATAGTGATATCATTGACATATTCCATTGAATGGCCTACAGACTTGGCTGAGCTTTCTCGGGAGTTTCCTGGTACCGACACAACGACTCTCTCACACTTTCAAGGCATCAACTGGCTGTTCCGAATTTATACCCGCCTTCATTATTGAACTAACGCTGCGCAACGGCTTCGAGAGTCGTCACAATTTTAGCATCCAGCTCTCGGGCGATGTCCTCCATCTCTTTGATGCCATATTGGGCGACTATAGGCAGCAAGAGGTCATATCTGAACTTGACCTTGCCATTTTCGACAAGCAGTTGAATGCGACGAGGGGTATGAGTCGAGATCTCAAGGTTATAACTGGCCAGCTTGGTTGCTGTCAGGGGGTTTCCGACCTCGTAGACAACGGACTGCGCCTTTTCGCCGATGACTCCAAGCAAGCTGCCAAAGTTGCGAGGCGGGATGATGAAGTTGTTTAGAGGTGGTAGGGCCTCCAGTGCAGCTCGAGCTGCCGCATAGTTGCCCTTGATGAGATCCGCCTGGTAGGTGTTGTCCAGTGGGGGGATAGTACTCTCAAGCTTCTTCTTGGTCTCCTCGAAGGAATAGGACGAGACTATGACAGCAACGTTGGGTATAGTCGGAGTAGGCATTTTAACGCTTGTATTCTATGAGTGATGACTTATCTCTGATGGTGCTATGTCGGAAGAAGCGGTTCTTAGTGATTGTCTCGGTCAGCGATGCTCTGGCATCACTTACTGTATTTATAGACGAGACAAATTACTGGCCAAGGGTAATGAATGAAAATGGCGTGACCTCAGCATTGGAACAGTGAAATACTCCAGACTGAGTGGTGGCGATGGAAATAACGACGCTGTACGGGATTTTGCTGGAAATATAACCATGTAAAGTTTGTATCACGATTACAATGTCCCACTACCGAGGTCAAGCAAGGAATGCCATCTGATTCTCGATTAATGATCATTTCCTTATAATCATGCTTACTCAGATTTTAGAAAAACATGAAGTTTTGAGGATTATCATCGAAAGATTGCAAGATCTTCCGGGTGCAATGATACAACTCCATGATTAGTGAACAGAGGGTTCATCTTTTACAGTAAAGCCGAAACCCGCTGACTTGGTAACATCTCATCATTGCTTTCTCTATCTGCTATGTATTTCAATAAGTATCTTACCACTTGTTATGGTTTCTAATGTGATATTATGCAAGGACAGTCTTCTACTGCGTTGCTACTATAGTAGTATATTTCCAATAACCCCGTGTAAAGCTGCCGGTCGCAAATATTAGCATACAAGAAAAATGATAGCTTGACTCGCTTCCGTCTGATTCCGTCGGGAACCAATCCCAAAGCCTTATCTCAAAGAATACTCACTTCACTTAGTCCGGAGCCTTTGCTTGCTCCCCCTACCCGAGCTGATTGCAGTGCTAGGAATTACTCTTACGCCTAACATTACAGCGCGATCGCGCCAGGGTTTGAAAGATACATTGATATTAGTGCTTTGATATCACAAGGTACCGTGTTACTTGAACTTACTTCATCCATAGCATACACACTCTGAGCGTGTTTCCTTCGGGATGACGGGCACCATTCCCGACAACATGATGATTAGCATCCACCTCCATGGAGCAGAAACATTGACAACTCGTTTATCAGCGACTGCTCTGCGACGGGTGATCGATTGACTGGGATGCTAAGCAACGATTCCGGGGTTTGGCGCAAAATGCAACTAGTTGATCCAGTGGGAATAGTCATTAGAGATCAAGAGAGCACTTAGACTTCGATATCAACAGGAAGCGAACATTAAGTGCCAATATTGTTCTTAATTGTTTCTCGATGAAAAGTCGCAATAACTTCAGGTTACGTACTCGGGTTGGAAGCGTTTTGTGCAAACCTCATGCAACTCACATATCACAGTCCACTAAAAGTAGGCATCGTAAATCTGGTATCACTTTAGGTTTTCCTTCATGCATAAGTAGCTCTACAATGCTACTGAACGTCATGAGAGTCATGTTAGATTTGGTCCAGAGACGGCTTTGGGTGTGCCGAATGAGCCTCTTTCACAATCATCCCTGTGTGAGATGATGGTTCCATAGGTCGGTGGTAGCATCGGGGGGCTTGCTTGATTGGGTGCGCATAGAAGTTGTCTGTATCAGGCGGTAACGCGTTCCTGTTCAAATTTCATCTCAAGAGTGGGCACCGAGTTGTGGTATATCAGCCCTTCAAGATAGGGGGATGATGAGACAAGCCTTCAGAAAGACTTCGCGCTTTGATCTGCTCTAGGGTAGCCAGAGCCCCTGAAGACAAATTCATTGCGTAGCCCACAACTAGGAATGGTAGGGATCCAACTGATATGCCGTGAATGCGTATATATACCGATCACCGTTTGTCACCGTCTCTGAAGCCCTGATAGCCCTGATAGCCCTGATAGCGCCATCGAACAGGTCATTGCTACTAAGATCTCCAAGTAGAATCTACCGTTTCCGTGGTACCAACCTTGAAGCCCATACATCAACATTTCAACATTTGATACTAAGAACTCGATACGAGTATTGAATAAAAGGCAAATAGGTTTCATCATGCATATTTGGACCGCTTCACTGGTTGATGGCAAGATATGTGTGAAAATGTGCTCACGGGTGTTGGGGTGCGTGCCTGCTAGATCGCTTTGAACGGAATGCTGTTGCAAGTATATGATGTCTCGAGACTGAGCCCGATATTGATAGGAAATATCGTCAAGATTGGATTAAACCAACCCTTTCTATTTAATATTGTAATTACTCAACCTTTCCCTCTTTGAGCAGTTTTGGGCTTTCTTTCTCAGGTAGAGCTATTTCAGATATCAGAGCCGCGACGCTGGGATGCATTCCTGCAGCTGCCCTTCTGGTGGAAGGATAGTAAAAGGCGCAGTATATGTGACGTTAAGTTGTATGAGACTGCCCAGAGGCACTGCCTTGTCACCAACCACATGTACACAATATAGGTTATAAAAAGGTGGGCCATTAATAAGGTGTTTCTTTTGAATTAATGCGGATAAACCCTCCAACCACACATTCAGGTCAGTTCAATTCTCAAATGCTGAAAAGCATCATCTTTGAACTAGCTTCTAAACAAGAAGCCATTACAGCTCTGGGTGCACGAGCGATTGGCATCAGCGAGAGTGGTTCGTAAAGGCCTCGGGAGTTGTCGCGGAGTCCAAATCCCGAACGAGGCCTTTTTGTCCTCATATTGTTGCTTCACCCTCGTGCGAGAGTTCGCTCCTCTTCAATAAAAGCATGCCGTATTTGATCTGCTACACCGCCTAGCTCGTACCTCGATACTGAAAAGCTAGCAGTCGGAAACACCCGAGGTGAGTAGCTATCAAGAAGCTCGGTGGCATTTGATTGTGACGGAGATAGGTCGCTGAAACTGTTACCTGGCGGCGGGCGGTTGTCGTCATTAACTTTCTAGCTACTGAGTCGTTATAAGATTTACCGTACTTGGATAAGCTATGACTGGGTTCGATAGAGGGACAAATGTGGTTTTCCCTCCTCCGGTGGTGATAGACGTAAAATGATATGATACAGGCAACGGCGACGGCAGCTACTATGGCGACCACAATGCCTGCCAGCTATCCCACCCCCTGAGATGGAGTGACGATTGGGCTTTACTGAGGAAGAAGGTGCAAGCGAAGGCGACTAAGTCATCGAACCGGTCACAGATGCGCTGATCGAGCTCTGCAGCGAGCTCGAGGCAGTCGATCTTGAAGTGACAGAGGCTGAGGTGGTTTGTGTTGACATCACGAAAGTGGTTGACGAGCTTGATTTGGCATCAAGCACTCTGTAGAATCAAAGAAGGATACAATATCTGTCATGGAATAGTCTAATGTTGCATTGTGAACGTCTGAGCAGCTGGGTTAGAGGTGGGCAACAAGCTTCGTTAACGCGGGCAGCGAGTTGTGTGCCTGGAACCGCATTGGGTGTATCTCCAAGCAGAAGGTTGATCGACATAACAACTAACGTTGGAGGAGCTGGTGTGCACACAGTATCAGATTTACTATTGTGCTTGTATATTGAGTGACTGTACAATTCTCTTACTCTCCAGGGCAGCACCAGCCTTTCTGCAGGTGGACTTCGCAAGTCAGAAGAAGCCGTGGTGTTGGTAAGTCGGATGGGATTGAGAGGACCGTGTCTGTGAAGTACAATTTAAAGCCTCGAGGCTCCCAAAAGAGAGATTATAGGAGAAAATCTCGCAATTCATCAATTGCCCTGAATAATTGCCTTTATTCCGTAATACCGAAGGTTACGTTGGTCGACCCCTTGTTTCAATAAGATAGCGCTGTTCCGGGATTTGACTACCAACATCTATTGAACAATCTCTTAATTGGGTTGCTAGTGGTGATATAGCGCCTACCCCTAATTCATCACGCTTTCGTAGGGATGTTGAGAGAGATTCTAATTGGATCGTGTGACGCTAATGCGCATTCTCAATCTGCGTTTATTTTCGTGCTTTTCTACTGGGCGCCTGAGAGCAGGATGAATTTGTTTCCATTGTTTTGCAGGCCACCTCAATATAAGGACGTCGTTCTCATGTGATCCAATCTTGGTAGTTTGACACCCTCTGGGTGATCAAGCCTGTGTCAATTGTCATGAATCATCCATTTGCTTTTACACTCACGAGGAACCGCTACAAGAGTAGAATCTTCGCAAAACCCATACTTCTTCTTTTGAGTTTCTTATTCCTATCATTCTATCTATACTCTCTGAACAGAAGCACTTTCGTTCAAGATTCTGATAGAACCTCGAGGCTAGAGCCGCGCGAGCTGGATCTCGTCGTCGCAAGCCTGTCCCGTGAAGACGTAGCCTGGGTCGACAAGTTTCTCCCACAAGCTTGGACCAAGAAGATCTACGTTATCGATGATGTCGAAGCTCTATTGACCGTACCCAAGAACAAGGGTCGCGAGGCCATGGTGTACTTAACATATATCATTAATCACTACGACGATCTTCCTGACAACATCGTCTTCATACATGCCTCTCGTTTTGCCTAGCATAATGACGACCCAAACTACGATGCACTCCCAGCCTTGAGTAACTTGCAAATACCCTACCTGCAGGAAGCTGGCTACGTGAATCTGCGATGCGCCTGGGTCATTGGTTGTCCAGCCGAGATCCGCCCGATGTTTGATGAAGAAAGAACTCATGATGCAGAGCCCATGACGAAACACATCTATCGCAAAGCATTTGAAGACCTATTTCCAGACTTGTCTGTACCCGACATCGTTGCGGTAAGCTGCTGCTCGCAGTTTGCTGTCTCAAGAGAGACTATTCAGCGCCGACCCAAAAATGAATACATGTTCTTTCGTCGTTGGCTTTTAGACACTCCCTTAGCCGATGATCTGACTGGAAGAGTGTTCGAGTTCTCATGGCACAGTAAGGCAGGCCCTCTTTTCTGACCTGGAGTTGTTCAGTTTCGCTAACCCTCGTAGTTATCTTCGGGAAAGAGCCCGTGCATTGCCCATCGGCTTCGGAGTGCTACTGCAAAACATTTGGAATTTGCGATATGGAGTGTTTGGTCGACGCTTGTCAGGACAGGTATCTGCTGCCGCCCTTTTCAACGCTGCCCGGGGGCTGGCCAAAGATCGGCTGGGATGGAGAAGGGCGCGACTTTTTGGGACCTTTATGATACTGATCAAACAGGATTTTACGCTTTCTTGGTCTTCAAGATATGTTGCAATCTCCGGTGCCGTTGCACTTACTTCCGCACGTGGACAAACCGTAGAAAGTTTGGGAAATCCGAATAAGATGATTTTGATGAGAACTATATCAACGTCAGTAGCCCGCGCGTAGCAGTATTGCTGAAATCAAATGAACATAAGAGGCTTCGGGAGTTGCGGACATTGGTGCCTCGACAATTAGGTACTTCACTTGTGCTATCTCTTTACAATATTGTCCTTGATATCACCCACCGCCGTAATATGAATCCTGTGGCAGTCAGCTGGCCCTCACTTGATGCATGACTCAAGCTATTACTATCAGCAGTATCCAGGCAGTCCTATGCCACTTTATCTCTGGAAAAGTCGGACAACAAATTACAAACGGTTCAAGCCACTTTTCTGAGACACACAGAACAGGATAGGGCCATCTGGAGGCCCGTCTTGCTTCAAAAGTACAGTAACAGTGATACTGCAGCACCAAGCTTTCCGAGAAAGAAAAGAGGGGTGCCCAAGGACCCGGCTGACCAGCGCTCCAGGTAACCCCTGAGCCACCTACTGAGTTCCGACAGCCTGGGTCAGCTAAAATATCGGCCAATCAAATCACTGTCTTGTAATTGTTGGTTCCAGAAATTATGTCAGAAACTCCCACCCTTGTCTCTCTCCTCTTACTGATTGGTCCATGACTGCAAGCGAGGCTGCCTGGAAGAGGGGCGCTTAATTTGAACGAAATGTAACATCGTTGTTGGATGACGGTCCTCTTCCAGCCCAACGCAATAGTACTTCTCTCTCGGAACGCGACATATCTGGATTCGTGTATTACATTTCACTGCCATTCTTGAACCCATCTGCCCCATTCGAGTTTGTAACAGTTTTCAGTATTGTGACAAGCATCGGGAAAGTCCAGGTTCAATGCGAAGACATTAGGCCCAAAAAGCGCACCTATTGCTGCTTTGGTCACTGCGCCTCTGTACATGTCTATCATGCGCAACGTACGCTAGTCGCCGTCATCGCACGGATGCGCCGCCTCACACACTGTGGAAAAGTGCCTGCCGAAAGCATCGATGACATGTCGATACTTCCCGCAATGCATACGGAGCTTAGCGGCCCGGTAGTGCCGGCCACCCTTAGGCAATGGAGCGTCGGGAATTGGCGAAGGACCCGGACCTGACTTATCATCGATAAAACGCTAGATTTCGGCCGGTGGGAATTTCCATAGTTGAGAAAATCCGTGCTGTAAAAAGATCTTCTCGTAGTAAAGCTCGCGCGGTGAGAACATTTCCTGGAGATCCTGCTCCCCCGCGACGACATATACGGGCTTGAAGCGGAGACGAAACCCAGCGACGCCAGAGCTCCGGAGGGCCTTTCCACACTGAGCCGTTAGAAACGTCAGGCCAGAGAGGCGGCCATTTCAATCTCTATATGGTCTGCGGAGCTCTCAAATTCAATGAACTTATCTGAGCCTCGCCGTGAACCTGGCATTATCAAAGGGATATTATAGCAAGGGATACGGTCACGAAATTTTGGTGGAACGTGTGTTTGGTGGCCCAACAGACGGGGCGCAGCAACTAAGCATGCTGTGAGCATTGAAATAGGCACAAGTACACGTCCTATGTATCCCTCCTAATCTCCCAAAAATTCGCCCAGAGTATTTTTTATCAAATCCATTATCGTTAGGGATGAAATTTCCGTTTTTACAACCGAGATCTTTAAGGCTACATGCACCTAGCAAAAGCATTTGGTTATGGAGATTTGACTGAAAAGCTATGTCTCCTGATCCTTGCCGAATAGTTCGCGGCTTTCGGGGCGATATGTTTTGTTAAATTCGGACCTATGTAGCTCACGATGACTGATTCATCACACTGGCCTGCCATAGGGTACGGTCTTGGAAGACGACCAACAGGCACCTAGGAGCCAGGATGTTTTAGACCAGGACCAACAATGGCTCGACATGCGTATGCTTCATCCTTCCAAACAGCTCAGCTAAGCCGATGGGTGCGACTTAGATGCTCATGTTCCGCTCCGAATGCGAAAGACGAAGTCATGCTGCTGCTGCAAGTCTTTTAAGAGTTTCGTGCTGATGGCAATGCTCATTGTGCCCTCAAGTTACACGTTCGGAGGAGGCAGTAGGGGTGTTACAATGCAAGGTAGGCTGGGTAGGGATATGTACGGCGCAGGCAGAAGCTTGGGATCCTATCTTACACATTTCTCCAGAGATCGGCACCATTCAATTTGTTGCTCATTAAGCAGAAGCAATAGTCATTGCCAATGATTCTTTATAGATCAAACGCTCCGCATTCATCGCCCCAGGCAAGATAACCCAGTCTCTTAGTTATCGCCGACACCTTGTCTACTATTTACCTACTCAAAAATACTTGAAGCGTTCTACAATAGATAGACAGGGCCTTTTTCAGCCAGTCCGAAATGTCTTCATCTGCCGCTCAATCCGAAGAACCCAAGTCCGCCGTTGAGGGGCAATCACACAAAGCAGACTGGAGTGCGCTTCCCAATGATATTTTTGCCGTTTTCGAGAACCGCACCGCCCAGAATAGCGCTGCTTTCCTTCTACCCACCCTCACCGAGCTACAAGAGCGCAACCCTAAGTTGAAACTGCTAGACGTCGGAGCAGGATCAGGATCCATCACAGCCTCATTTGCCAAGATCGTCGGCCCTACAGGCGGCCACGTTATCGGTGTTGATATCAACCAGACCGTCCTTGAGCGCGGCCGTCACTTGTTGACAACTAAGTACGGGCTTGCTGAAGACGAAGCCAAAGATTGGATCAATTTTGACTTCGCCGACGCTCATGCGTTGCCTTTTGCCGATGACGAATTTGATGTTGTGTATTGCCACCAAGTGCTCGCCCATAATGGAGGGCAGCCCGAGATATTGCGTGAGATGCTGCGTGTGACGAAGCCCGGTGGCGTGGTCGCCGTACGCGAGGGCGACACCGAGACGGAGACATTCTGGCCGCCGCTGCCGGGCTTGCTAAAATTCCATGACGAGTAAGTAGTACGAAGGCTACTTGGAAGGTTTGACTAATCATCACACATAGGCTGGAAATACGTCATATGAGATCTCGAGGCGCTTCCACACAGTCGGGCCGGCGGCTGCTCTCTTGGGCTCTCGAGGCAAACGGAGGAGACAGGTCCAATATTACTACTAGCTTTGATGCTTGGAGCTACTCCGAGCCTTATGAACGGAAGCTCTGGGGTAAGTGAATATTGACAGAGATATTATATCGCGTATTATTAGATGATGGTCCTAACTGTATACTTCTTCCTACAGCAACGGGCATGGTCACCGGTGCTCTGGGGAACCCGCATGTGATTGAGCAAAACATTAAAACTGGCATCACCGAGGCCGAGATGGACGAAATGCGCAACGCGTGGATCGAATGGAGAGATCGAGATGATGCCACGCTGTCAATGATCCAGGGACAGATACTTATGCGAAAGTAGTGTTGGGAGCATATCAGTATTCAAGACCCGAGACTGATGGAATCTGTACATTACTCAGTTCGAACTCAAAACTACCTGTGGTGTCCCTCAGGCCAATAAGAAGAATTATCTTCTAGTTCTATCAGATCTTATACCCTCTTGATACTTTCGCAAAGCGAAACGAGTGGAGGGGACTTGCCGCCATTGGTACAATCAAAGGAACTGAGGCCTATAGCATCTAGTAAAATGCGAGCCTGTTCATTCTGAAAAACCCTTACACCTGCACTACACTCAGTTGTCCAATTGAGGATAGAGGCGCTTTAGTATTCGGTTGTACATCGTAATCATCTGGACAAAAATAGGCATGGGAGTGAATTAAACAGAACACCGGCGCGAAATAATTTATCGGCCCGCCCGGTAGATGAGGAGTCTTTCGGCGCATAGCGTAAGATAATGCATATAAAGTTCGCCGTGTCGTGAATGACATCTCTAATCATATGCGAGCCTTTCAGCTCACCTTTCGGTTTTATCGGTTTTTCAAAAGCCAGCTCACGTTTGAGGATCTGTCTAACCTAACAAATAATCTACCAATCGAGTCGAGAGTTCTCGGTTGAGGCTGGATAAGCGTGCGTCACGATCTTCGATACTAGAGTACTCTTCAGCTGCGAAACTGTTACTCGCAAAGACACGTTCATAGCGTCCTGCTCCGACATCAGGCGACTGAGTCTCAACAATTTCTGAGAGATCGGGGGATACGAGATTTCTCTGAGAAGCATGATAGATTGACATGTTGTCAGAAGTCTCAAAGTGCTCTGCTCCAACACTTAGCTGGTGTCAAATAGAGGGGCTGTTATGACCAATATAAGGGACATCAGCAGGCCGCTTAGAGTTGAACGGAAGGGCAACACCCAAGGACAATGAAGATTCTGACATAGTGAGGTCGTCTCTTCCTTTCTCAAAGTCCGAATCCACAGATGAGAAATTGGGTAGGTGAAGAGCATAGGGGGGCTTCTAGAAGCTTGGCAGCATCAGCAATAGATTATGTTTGGTATATAGCCTCCAAGGTGTTCGCTATCGTATACCTTCTTTTTCTATGCAACTAAAAATTACTTTTCTTGCATGAAGCGTTGTGCAGTTTTACATCCCACAACGGTCCTAGCGGTTCTGTCCCTATTTAATGGGCACCCAGATAAGTATGAATTGCAGTAATGAAACCCTCTTATTGCGCACTTCCATTACCTGCCGTCGTCCTGAAACTATTACATCACTTATCCCAGTGCCTTCGATATTCTTGTATTCTCTGGAGCACTGCACTGTTGTGCGCAATGATCCTCTGAATCAGAATTGCGTCGACTAGTGAAAACAGTATATAATACTTCTGTCCCTTTAGGTGCAATAATACTAGATGGCGATGGAGCAGGTCCGAAGGCTAAACTGCAGGGACACCAAATATCCAGCTACTCGATGCCTGCCTTCTGCCACATTGTTATGTCAAGTCTGGCGCTTCCGTCTGGATTGATACTGCTCTCACTGCTTCATGTCAAGCTCTCATTCTATCTAAAACGTGTCTCTACTGGATCTGACCATGCGTTGTGAAGGTACTCGTGAGTTACTGGCAGATGGTAAGAGTCGGTGCCTCGCAGGAATTATAGCTAAGCGGCAAAGTTCCATTGAAACCTAACCTTACAAGAGGTCGGACCTCACCCTGCTTAATCTGTATGCACCTTATTGACCTCATGGCCTGTCCGTAGGCTCCGTATGCTTCAGGGCAGAATAAAGGGGGTAAAGGGGGTAGAGGGGGAAAATGAGAAAAAGGGAGGCTACACTGGGAACTGAACTGATGACTCAAGTCTCGAGACTCCCTGGGTCCTGAGAATCCCCTAGAGCTCAGCAGCCTCTATTGGTATCATGTATTCAGCCGTTTAAGAATGACACGATTGTCTGCGCCTCATTTCGTCTTTTATCTCGAGGCGAGAGTATACAAGAATGGAAGGCCAAGCTCAAGTTCAACAGATCCCTTGCAGTGGACATTCCGAGTATCAATTCTGTGCACTGCCACCTCAACCCAACAGAAATCCTCCATACATTAAGTAATACTAAAAAAGAAAAACATAAAAAATAAAGGCCCGCCTCAGCTGTCATTTGAATTGCCCACTTCACAGCCGCTGAGCTACGCGCCCCCCCTCGTTTGAGATTCAAAGTATTTGTGCAGCCATCGATTCTCGCCTAGCACTTCTCCCTTAGGGTTCCTCGATTTCTATACGGCAGGGACTGTATCTGAACCACGAGACTTTACCGCTAAGCCATTGGTGCTGTGTTGGAAAATCCGACTGTTATTTTGGTCTATAAGGTCTCCTGCCGGGTCGATGTAGCCAATAAGGGCCTGCGCAGCAGGGGCGTCAATTGAGCGAGACAGCCGCACATTACCCGGGGATTTTCCAGTACTCCCAGCATCTATAGCGGCACAGATACTCGTCAGGTGTATATCGGTGATGCGGTATAATGTCCTTGAGGCTCACATTGGCATATACCAAGCACCGTAGCACCATGGGTATATGATTTTGCACGAGATGCATTAGCACGATGCGTATTGGATAAATCTTAGACGTCAAATACCTGATATCTGAGTTGCATATATTAATGAACCCTTGCTGGCATTTGTCAGAGTCGAAAAATCCTTCTCGCCTTCCAAGACTACTCAGAACTCTCTAATTTCGATTGACGTGGCCGAAAATCCTAACCCTAGCCTATTCATCGTCAAACCTTGCAGAGGTCACTTCTGGTACCAATGTAAGAATACAAAATTCGCATGTACCGTGAGCTGAGTACTGTACATGTACCGAAGTATGCATATACATTTGTCTCACTTAGCGGCATGACGATCCCCAGGAATTTGGGCGCAGGAACATGCAAGGGTGCCACGTGTCTGCCTGGTCAAGGGGCCAAGGGGCCGTGGCGGCCCCTCCCAACTGTCCTATGATAGGGCCGAGGAATGAAAAATGCTGACCTTTTTCCATATCCATGCCGATCGTTGCCGTATGCCTATTGGAGGGCCAAATTGGGACGAGTGAATGCACATGGCAAGCAAGGAAGATAAAAGAGTGGGCGGCCTGAATACGGTAATCGGGGATTTTTTTTGCCGGCCGCTTCGATCTTTCTTCGGAGAAGGATCAGCAAGCGAAACAAGGGATCATCAAAGATGCTGGGACGACACGAGCAAGTGGATGCGATTACAGGGTTTCTCGGAGCCTCGTTCGCGTGTGAGACGAAAAATCTTCTAACAAGGCATAGCAGACCACTGACCGCCTCTTGTCCTTTATTTGATGGACATGCATCTTTCGTGCTGATTTGGGGGTTTGTCCTTAGCAGTCAAGATAGTTGCTAGCCGTCGGCAGTGCAGAATTGATTCCAGAGCCACTTGCGCCCCTCTCTCTTTCTTTCTCTCTTGTCTCTCGAGCCTCCATTCCTCTTTCGTTCACGGCTTCTCATTACCCCAGAAGGGGTAAAGCCCGTGCTAGCCGTTAGCGCCCGCCACAGCGACTTCGCACGGGGGCAGGCAATCTCATTGACAGTTTGGGCGACAGGGATAGCCCTTGATCTTATACGTCGCACTAATGGGTTCGAATGAGCATGATCGGACCAAGATTGACGGGTTGTCTTCAGCCCTATTTGTCCAGATTGTGTTACGAATACGACAACATGAATGAAAATAGCTTGTAGGAGGATAATAAGTCGTGGGAGAGGTAGCGATGGGATAAGAAGATGCCTTTGGGGAGCCTGCAGAACTTGTCCGCGCTTGAGGATGGTGAAACTGCATTCCCTGCTTTCTAGATCTAGCTACGCTTATCTCGTGGTGAATGATTGCAGACGACTGGTAGCAAGGGAGCCTGACTAGCCAACCAGGCATTGATCTGGCAAGGGGTTTGAAAGCAACAGACCTTAAAGTTTTAATTATATCTTCATTCTTTTTTTTTTGCACATTGAGACATAACTACGACTAAGAACGTATCGGGTTAGCAGGGGCACATATGCAGCCGTCGTCTCCGTATTTCGTATTGGGGACTTGAGCCAAGCTAGACATCTGGAAGAAGTAGAAATCAAGTCATTGAGCGGCAAGTAGTACGTTTTGCATTGGCAAGATCCTCGACGCCAAACGGCAAGGCTCTCGTGTTGTCTGTACGGCTGCGTTGAAAGCAAGTATGTCCATCTGTTGGATCCTAACGCTAGAAGGCTTCTAGAAGCTCAGGGGGTCGGGGGGCATCCTTGGCGAGCGTCACGATTACTTATTACCGGTGTTGGTGGCAACCACTAAGGTATGGAGTTGGGGAAATACCGCTGTGGCTACTCCACTTTTTCCATTTCCCCTTATAGGTGATGACGAGTCTTGCTGCAACATCGCATTATTACACAAAGCTGTGTCATCTGCGAGATACAAAGCCTTATTTGTCTATCAACAATAGAGTGCCAACACCAAAGGGGTAGTGGTAATCACGGAGGCTGACTTACTCCTTCAGTGGCGTTCAATCCCGGCTACTACTCCGTCCATGCCTCGGCACCGTCAAGTATCGAGGTAGTTGATACCATTGGAGCCTTTCGACCGACGAGCATGCAATCGAGACTCTTGTGGGGGGCCTGTCTGGTTGCACTCGGATCATGGGCCGGTGTTGTAAAGGGCATTGGTTACACCAACGTCCCTTTCATCAGGGTTAATCTTACTATTACTACAATTTGCAAATGTCTTTGCCGATCTAATTCGTAGCTGTGTCTAGGTATTATTAATTACGAATCTTTGCATTATTCAATTAGCCAGACCTAA